>JAHWXV010192771.1:0-19667 GCA_024586415.1 Phrixothrix hirtus | reverse complement strand
CCAACACATATATATATATATATATATATATATATATATATATATATATATATATATATTCATTAATTCATTAGATGTTCTGAAGAAGCGTACAATCGTACGTTAAATATAGACAGACTATTAAAATAGCTTATATGGAAACAAGTTTTCTTTTATACAAAACGACGTTTTATTCGTTTTCCTTCTCAATTGAAGTTCTTATTAAGAATTTAAGAATTCATTAGCCCTAAATGAAATTTATTTACTAGCTTTAGTAGAAAATGATATGTATTTTAAGAATTCTTACTTAGGTTACTACAGATTGTTAAAACACGATATAACGTTTTGTAACAGAAATTGTATCATCATCCAAGGAATTGGTATTTACTCAATTTACCCTAGAGAATCAATCCTGAAGGTTAAGATTGCTTTAGGTTTAGCTATCGAAATTATTGACCCTATACTCCCATCATCCATCTTTGCGCGACAGTTTTCAAGTTATTTGATTGTGCTTAGAAATACATCACTACATATTTATTGTAATTCTATTAGCAGCTTTTCTGTTTCAACAACTACTGAATTATTTAGTAAATATAATATAATCTAGTCCAATAGCTCCCATTGGGTTTAGCATTTGGTTAAATCATGATTTTAACTGTAATGAGAATAAAAGTTTAAATTATGGAAGTAAGTAAATGAATATAAGTATAGGATATAAATAAGTTTTGATATTAACGTGTGATTAAGAGAACTTCTACATCAGTATTGAAATTGATTTTCAGTGAAATATATATTTATACGAGAGCAACAGGTAGATCTGTGGTTGTGGACATACTCGGGTTTAACGACTTTGTCATGTCATAAATCATATTTGACGTATTAAATAGTTCATCCATAGAAGCTTAAACGTTTCCAGAAAAAATTACATTACAACAGGGGAATATGCCGCATCATAACCTATTTGTAAACAACGGAAATTTTTAAATTTTTGAAATTCTTTTATTAAGGATTTTACAACCCTTTTTGTGCGTCTTAAAGAACAAACTAATTGAAAGAGTAAACAGTTTAATTGAAATAATATATGTGCTGTGAGATCATTGATCTCAATCTTTCTCCTTACCAGTCAGCTTTAAAAAGATTGTGTACACAAATCACCTTAAGTTTAAAAATGATTAATTGAAAATTTCTTCTATAAACCTAAATTAGCTCATCGTACTTTGCACTAATCTGCCCTAGAATTCTTTTGAAGATAGAAAATATACGACGATTGCTATCTTATTGTTATCAACACGCCAAAGCACTTTTTTATTATATCTTATCGAAGTATTCTTTGTTGCATACGAATGAACCAGTTTTCAAAACAGTTTTGCATGATGCGGAAACCCGTTTTTAAAGCCAATAACAGCCCCTTCTACCGAAGTAAAACGCGTTCCTCAAACTTGGCGCGAGAAATAAAGAAAAAATTTGTATTATGTACGTATTCTATGGCAGGTAACCATCAATTCGAGGTTTTACGCATTGTTGGCTACTTCGTCTGGCAGCTATAAACAATTATAATAAATTGCTTTAATACGTAATTTAGTTACGTAATCTTTGATTGGTTTCAGAATTGAATTAGACAAACTAGTTCGAACTGTATTGATCTTTAACAACTAGTTCAAGGTAAACCTTCTTCTTAATAACGGATTCTTATATTTACAATCCTTTCTTTACCCGCAAAGAAACTTTGCATAATCTGTCCACTCAAATGTTTACGTTGGTCACCTTAGCGATCTCACCAATATTATTTTATTCAACCAAGTAAGAACAAAGCTTTACGGTCTGAACATTTATTAAAAATTCAAAAAAATAAAATTTTAAATCAACAATATTCGCATTTGAAACTTAAAGTACACAAAACTTAAAGAACGCATTTAATGTTTAAAAACCCCTCGGGTGTTTCTATTTTCAAGCTAATGACAGGTAGTAAACATGAATTTACTGCAATTTTATTAATGTGCATCAGAGAAAGAACTTCTGGTTCTTTAAAGGTATTTATTAATAATTGAAACAGGAATTTTAAAATTAAAATAACAAACGAAGCACTTTTGCTTTATTTGTTTATTGGACGTTTAAGATAGATGATTTGACAAATACACTTACGGTTTAAAATTTCGGTTGTATTATCTTTGATTCTAAAATGTTAGGCTTCCATTTGGCTATCTAAATTCCAGGTCAGCTGTCTTAAAAGGGATTTACGTCCCCTCTAAATATCCAATTCAAACTTGCGGTCTTCTCTTAAGTTTCACCTATGATAATTGGATCTTATTCCCTGTTTATCTTAGGAAAATTTAATTTACGTTGATATGTAAACTTCAGAACTTAATAATGCCACGATCCACACATACTTGACACAAAGTAAGATCATCTGCATTTCTAACTTCAAGGAATCTTAAAACTTGTTTTCGTCGGTTTAATTCACCAACGATACTAACTTGCACAAAAAGAGATAAGATAACGCGAAATTGCGTCCACAGGTCTTTTATTAACATTCGGACATCCCACTCCTGTGCTTTCTATCCAATCGGCTGATTCCAAATTTCAAAATGTTTGGTTCCCTGTTTGAAATAGCGAACGTTAAATTTCTGTTCAAATCGTGTTTTTCTTCCTTTTCACTTTACGGATTAAACCCCGGTTGCTCTTTATTAACGTCGGCAAATAGTGCTTCCCTTTGGCGGCGTCTTACCCTAAGAGGTGTACATTTCATTGCATAATTCTATTTTACATTCCAGTGCTTCGAAGTTTTATTTTTTTACACGATTATTTAGAAATTTAAACTAAATGATAGACTATTTAAATTTCTAATCTTCGAACAACGTAATTGTTTCCTTATTAAATATGGTGTCTAGCGGCGTTCAAATACAAGAATTAGTAAAAAGAACAGATGTTCCTACTTGGAGTCAGAAATTTAATTGTGATCTTCAAAACAGTCATTGTTTGCATCGGTACAGCATTTCCAGCGTTTCTGCACTTCTCGAAGTTGGCTTTAGTTAACGCCTGGAGGATCTATTGCGATTCCTCTTGAATTTTCTCAATGGTAGCGCATCGATGTGCCTTCAGCTTGTTGATCGTCTTTTTAAAGATAACTCAGCTGCACGTTCGCCGAATACGATGTATAGGCTACACGTCCGTGACCGGGATCGTAATTCATTTGCGCTGGTAGGTCCCATGTGACATTCCACAGCTTCAGCCACGTTGTGGAAGCTTTTACGTCTGTCCTGACAGCTTATTATTTTGGAATGACACCCATACACTCGTCATCTTCAAAAAACTCACCGCGCTCTTTAAAACGTTTAAACGCCAAATGTCATTATATGCTTGACGTATGGTATTTATAAATAAACGATTTATGAAACTCAATGTGTAATATTTTTAATTGCTATAAAATTGCTGTTGAATTCAGATTCTTTCTCTTCCAATAATTAAATTTATAGGCAACATAACTGATTTGTGGGTAAGACTGGAGTATCTGGACGCGTAAATTTCCTTCGTCTTTCTAGCTTCAACATTTGCCAGGCCTACTCGAATTTTACTGAATGTCGTGGAAGTTCATTTTCAGCAAGAATTTTTAACGTACCCAATATCACATTGACACTGGACCTACAACTTTACTTCCTTATCCAAGAAGACATTTTTAAAATATCTCTTCGCTTAAAAATATATCGACTCGGTACGGGTTTAAACCAGCATTATTTAAGTGTAGAGGCAACTTACTACCTTCCAGATCAAACTGGATCAGCTGATATATACAGCAATCCGTATAAATGTTAGCCGAAAACCTTTTTTTAAATACATACTTCTCTACCAGAAAATTAAAATGTAAACTTGGTTAATTGCATTATTTATAAATTTAAAATAGTCGTATTTGCATCTTTCTCGCTGAAAGAAGTAAAATGTTATTTTTAAGTTAAAAATATTTAATTTTGAATTGACAATTTATTAACACTGAAAAGGAATAATTAGCTGCACAAAACTTTATTCCAATTCAGCAGTATCTTGTATAGCTTTTTACGAGGGACAAGCCATTATTATTGAGAATAAAGGAACCAGTGAAACTTTTTCAAAATTTTATTTTGGATATGTTCAAAGTAGTTGCCTTCTGCTATAATGCACTTAGCCATTGTTTCCTTCCACTGCTTAAATGCTTCAAGACAAGCAGCTTTAGGAATGCTATAAAAATAACACCGAACAGCAGCATCGATCTCTTCCTTTGAAAAAACCTTCTTCTTCGTAAGTTCTTTTTTAGCCCAAAAAGCAGCTAAAAATCGAACACTGCCAGATCCGGTGCGTATGGACGGTGTTCAATTACATTAATCTTGTTTGCAGCCAAATACCTCCGAGTTATCGCTACAGTGTGGAAAGAAGCATTATCGTGATGGAGCATAATTCTTTTCTTTGGCAGTGTATTAAACACTTCCGGAAAACAGTGTTCGATGTACCATTTAGCTGTGATAGTCTTCTGCTCCTCTAGTCTAATAGCGCTCATTAGACCGGTACTTCTAAAGAACACAGGGTGCATTACTTTCTTCATTGCTCCCTACTTTCTGATTATTGTTGGTATGGCCTCGTCTTCATGGATCCATATGCGGTTCTCTTGCCGAGCTGACTTGTCGAAGAATGGTATGTAAGTTTCACCGCCTGTTACAATTTTCGACAAAATTTGGTGATCACCGTTCTTAAGCAGTGTTAGGGTTTCGTGACAAATTCATACTCGTTCTGGTTTTTGAAAATATGTAAGATGATGAGGTACAAAACGACTTACGACTTTTTTCAGATTAAAGCGGTCATGTATTATTGTTTTCACAGGTGAGGATCCAATCCCCAGTTAAGCTTCTATCACGGCGTAGCCAGCTCTATTATTTGCTTCTACAATCTTCTTCATGGCAGCAATGTCTTTCTCTGTCATAGCGGTAAACGGAGGGCCTACGCCTTTCTGGTGATCAGCTATAGTTCTTCCACGTTCGAATTCCTTGTACCATCTGTAAATTGTTGCCAAGGAGTGGGTTTGATCGCCAAATGTTGATTTCAAACTTTCTTCGCAGTTATATGCAGTTAAACCTTTCTTAAGGTCCCAATAAATCATTATGCGAAAATGTTCTCGGGTTAATTATATTTTTTCACTACGCTTGCGAAACTTAAAGCTATCTCTTTCAAATGCTATTTAAAATAAATTAGCAAATGAAGCCGCAAATGTCAAGTAAAGAGTTCCTCTTAATGAGGCTATATTTTTTGTTTTCTATGACCTACTTAATTTCTTCATTCTCAATAATGGGTTGTCCCTCGTATAACATGCATTTTACATACTTCGTACCAATACAATTAGATTATCCTATAAAATCATTCTGAAATAAACAACAGAGAAACTAATTCAGTCTCAATAATTAACAAACAGCAGTTAAAACATAAAGTTAAATTGTTTTATTAGTCGGAAATATACAAGTGGCGTTAACGATCCTGAGGTTAGAGCGGTAATTAGTAGTGTAGGTAAGTATGTTCTGTATAACCACAGCGGATCTTGGATATAGAGTGCCAGATTGATTTTTAATTAAATACCTGTAGTAGTAGGTTAATTTATCACTTGAGAAGTATTACGTTAATTATATATACATGTTACATACGTGTAATCGCAAATTGCGGTATAAAACTTAAATAAACTTAGATTTCAAGTGAAGGAATATAATCATAAGTATAAAGAAAATATATAAACGTATATAAAGGTATGCATATCGTTAAATTGGGTTATAATAATTATTGCTTCAATTTAGTCCAATATCTTACAAAAATCACTATTCTTTAACTTCTTATAAACTTAAAAGATAGCTTTGGACAACTACTTATCGATTGAGTTATCACACTTCGCTAATATTTTAGCAACTCTTTTAGAAATAAGTTATAGTAGATGACTGAATATAATTACTCCTAACAGTAAGCAGAAATTCAACGTTTAAGCATGAAATCTAAAAAGATCTAAAAGCTTTTCTGATTTGAATTGCAAAAACAATGCTACTTTTATTCTAAACCGAATCCTAGGCCTCTACATATGATAGAATTATTTACAAAAACTTGTTTTTCAGTACGTATAGGTATGTAAATATATCCAGTCAGCTTAACATTTAATAAAATATTTTAATTAACAAAACTGCTTTTGAAGCCTAATTATGTATTGATAAGTATCTTATATAAAACTATTTTTATTTTGAATACTTCATACATTTAGGCAAATCGAAATGATTTAATTTATTCGTAGCTTTTGAAATGATTATAAGGAGAAGGTCTGGTTAAAATATCTTTTACCTGCACGGTCCTTAGACTGCTTTGATAAATTGAAGGCTTCGCATATCTAAAATACCTTAACGTGGGATCCTTCTCAAAATATTGACGTTTCTGTAAAATCCCTAATGGTATACGATTGTTAAACGACTTACAAGGAATAGAAGTTATTTAAAAATACTACCTTCTAGATAAATTATTCATCGGCGACGATGAAGTTTTAAGGTTTTATTGACAAATTTGATACTTTTTAGTTACATTTCTGTTTCTTAGACTAATTTTATCAAGTTCTCTTTATGTCAGTGTTACACAACTGAACAGTTTTTAAACAATTTTCATTAATCTTACTAAAAGATGTAAAACAAAGCTAACAATAAAACATTCGCTCTCTGCTTTCATATTCAGTATAATGGTTACATACTTGCACCTTTTGAGTAGAGAACGTTAAGAATTTGTATTTATTTAACAAAATTTCTGTGTATTTTTGAATTTAACATATTTGTACTGCACAGTATATTTTTTAAAACTAAGCATTATTTAGATTAAACTGCATATACTGCAAATTAAGATTATAAGTCTCTATTTTTGTATATTTTATGATCAACCTAATTAATCACCTTTCATATTTGAACCGATGTGCATTATGGTTTGGAAACGACTAAGTTCTAGTTTTAATTGCGGTAATGCCTGAAATCGCAGTTTTTCTGAAAACTATTATAAAGTGTCACTTTAAGTGCAATTTTATGATCATATCTAGTAATCTAATTGTTTTGTCTTATTTTTTCAAAAGCGTCAATAAAATTAATTGTTTTACTTTTACACTCTTCTAATAAACTATTCAGCTTGAACAATTTGGGAGGGAAGTACTGAAAAAAAATATATTTAATGCGTACATTTCTATAAACACATACACTACAAATTATTTTTGCAAAAAATAAAGACGATTTAATTCCCCATTACTCAGTTAATATCCTTCTTGTGATGTCCTAATTAGAGTGAGTCAACTTTTCTCTCATTTTTAACCAAGCTTTTAGCACATACATTAAAGAGTACTTATAGCTTATACGTGGCCTCTGAACTACAAAAATGTATCGTACTTTTACTCCAGAGCTGCTTTATAATACAAATTTACATCCCCTCGTTTGGTATTGCCTTGCAAGCGAGAAACGACCGTAGCCGGGAGTTTAACGTGAGTTGATGCACCGGAAAGTTGCCTCTCAAACTGTGAATAAAGAGCGCTTGACTTATTTATCAAATATAACTAGAATTGGATAGCAAATTTATATTATTTTTAATTATATTGACTGAAATTATAAACTAAAATGCAAAAAAATGTAGTTTTCTGGGTAATTTTTTATAGCTATATACTTATACAATATCGTCAAATCCTGAAATAATTTGAAATATTAAACAGCTATATGTTTATTCTATCAAATGTAAAATACGTATTTAAATTTTAAGTGAATTTCAACTTTAATGCAATCTGTTTTAGGTAAACGCTTGCAAACTTTGTTATAGAAGTTATAACCATAATTCAGTTTTCCATAGTATAAGTAATTGGTTGGTGACTACAACACTCCTTAGATATGCTTAAAATTAGTTTGATAGTTTGACTAACCTAATATAAAAAATTTTCTGTTTTGATGCGCTTTATTGAAATGTACTTAAAATGTTTATCAAAATATGCATTTGAGCAAGTGTTTTATTGTATTAAATTATTTCCTAGCGATGCACACTGGGGTAGAAGTCCTCGAAACGTGATATAAATTGATTTAAGCATTATAGATGGTAGTAATGCACTAAATTTGTTAAAAGATAAGCAGATAATATAGTAAACTACTTATTTTAAGTAATGGTTGTTTATTCGAAGTCCTACAAAGAAAAATTCTAAAACGAAAACATAACAATGGTGAAATAATTATTATTTTACACACTATATTAAATCTTAATAGTATTATATTTAGAATTTGACATAGTATTCATTTCTAATTATCTTCTTTGGACTCTGAAGACTATCTGCCACTATCCAAATCATTATTTTGTTCATTTAAAGCTTCACTAGATGGTGACAGCATCTCGAGAACTTCTTCCGGAAACCTCTTAATTTTTTTTGTAGGAAGCGTCCTATAACTTGTGATCATAGGATCAGAAGAAATTAAAAGATTATTGAAAACATCTTCATTAGTTTTCACGCGGTTACACTTTCGTGAAAAGCCTCGCCTGTATTTCTTAAGGTCTTTGTTTCATGCCCCTTGGACCTTCTCTGATAATTTTCCAATGGGTATCAATGATTTTGCGACCACTTTTGGGCCATGGATAAGAAGTTTGTGGACACTGGGAGCCATACAGTACCAAGAATATCTATCGACATATAATCTTGCAGTATGTTTTAAATTTATGATTGTCAATTTGAAATCCGCTTGAAATTGTTTTCAATACTACATGAAACCTTTTTAATAACTCATGGTCAAGTCTGGTTATAGATGCTGAGATCTCCGAGTTTTCAAAACCCGTCCGGTAGGGTAGTGTTTCCGCCGTTACTGCTGATGAAACCTGGCGTCGGTCTATCAACCAATATTTTGAAACTCCCTCTGTACTTTTTCTTATTTTCAGACTAAGGTTTTTGATTCTGTATCGCGTACCTGCCATGGCTTAATTGGAAGCTTGCATGAAATGTGTAAGAGGCACTCAAAGCACCGAATCCAGCCATGTAGTATAGAAAGTTCAAATTGACAGTGGAAACTTTCAACTTTTAGTTTTAATATTGGTTAGAGCATTACAAATTTTACCATCAATTATGGCAAATATGAAAATATGTTTCACAACTACATTTTTGTTGTCCAGGGAAATGGTTGTTGACCTCAGAGTAGTTATTTGGTTTTCAGTGTAATCTTTTTTCAGTCTTGAAACTTCCATATCTTCCTGTCGAAACTGCATCCTTATGGCCTTGCAGTTCCTTGTTGATGATAGTCAAGGGTTTTGCCATAAGACAGTGCTTCCACTTAAATCGGAATCTCCATTTATAGGGCGCAAAGGAACTAAGGAAGACAAAAAATATTTGAGTCAGTAACATCACTTTCGTCAAATTTTTGTTTGCATGGGTTTAAATCCGAGCTTCCGCCGAAACCCCATTTATATATTAAATTTAAATTGTTCTGCTGATTCGACGCAAGGCCAGAAAAACTTCTTTTTGTGCCTGCACTAAGCTATTAGCTGTATGGTCTACAAGTGCCTGCAACTCCACTTCAATATGATTAGCACTTGTAATAATAGACCCTTCCTTAGTGTAGCATTTTTTCTTCGCTTGTTACACAACCTTGCATGAAGGAAATTTCACTTTATCTGTCGATCTTACAACTTCATACTGATGTCGTGAGAGTTTTGGTTCGACAATCATCGACAGAGCCTCTTCTCCACCCAAAATGGACGTTCTTTGCATCTCTACATCTACCAATGTTCTCCTATATTTTCCAGCTCTTGCAGAACTTGTAGAAATGATTTCTTTCACTAACTTTGCAGCGACAATTTATCCAGAAGAGTGTAAACTCATCTGAGTTGCATATATCAATTCATCAATATCTAGTTAGTTTTCTTGCGTTTACCGCACTTATAAATTTCCTCAAACAATAACTCCGGGTGCCCTCGTTTTTTCCCGTTTCATGTTTAAATACGGGGAATTAAATTGTTATTTTAAGCCAATTTCTATTTTTATTTAAAAACCTGTCATAGATTCTCTTTGATTCAGACCATTTTTGCTTAAATTGAGTCGCGAAATGATATATTTGACGATTCAAATCACTCAGCGAAGGCTTAAGCCAATTGTATAGATTTTAAAGATGAGACTTCAAAAAATGTAATTGTTTTACAATATTTTTGAAATCAGTTCCCCTCATAAGAGTGACTAAGGCCATTCTAATCATTTTTATGACGCTTAGTTACGATTCTATAAAATAAAGAAAAGTAATATAATAATAAAGAAACATTCCCAATACACCAAGTCTATTTTCATGCATTATTATTTTAAAAAGGACACAAATGGGCACTGAATTCGAGGATATTTTAATTACGTAATCTCTTCGGATTGCAATATTATATAAAATATAACTTTGAGGAGCTTGGAAGTAAACTATAACTCCCAGAGATTCATTTTTGTAGTTAAAAATGGCATTAGTTTACTACCTCCAAACGAAACAATTACTTTATAATAAAAATTTGGTTTAACACAAAAAAACATATGACAAATTTAAATACATACCTGTAGATCTATTTTCCATATTTCTTAAAAAATATGCAAACTATAACCAGTCAGTGACACCCACACAAAGTTACGCTATTTTTTAATAACAAGTAAAGTATATGCAATTCTGATATAAGTTTAATGTTGACTGATCTGGTGGGGATGGAAGAACAAGTTATGACGTGTATGCAGTGTGTTGCTAAGTGAGAAATAATATAACGTTTACAATAAAGTAAGCAGATTAGGTGCTTCCGTATTTATTTATTTTTTTAATTTCTGTCAACTTTTAAAGCTTCCTGCCCCACTGTGCGATGTTGTAAAGAAATAATAGTTCATTTTCGCGAAACGATAATACTTCTGTACCGTTGTGTATAAAATTGTGCTTTTTTGCATAGCATATGTTAAAGTGTGCTTTATTCAATTTAAAATGGTAAATCAAGTAGTAGTTATAGTATTAATTAGTAATGTATTTGGGTCAAATAAAAACCAAAGTACTTTATCTACCCTTCTTGTGAAAGTCCTACTTGATTGAAACTTTCTGTTTATAGTTAAACAAATTTACTTTGTTATTTTTTTCTTAGTTAATATGTATTATAGGAAATATTAAAGAATTTTAGAGTTATTGTTATGAGTTTATAAAATCCTATAAAGCTGCACATGTTGCTAAAAATTTGTAGGAGCACGAAGATGAGGAGTAAAATGGAAGTCAAAAGGCACCGCCAGAATTTAAAAAGCCTCGAAATAACGATACTACGATACGTTCAGAAGGAAAAGTGGTTTACGTCATCCGAAGATAAATTCAAAATAATTTTTACGAACACTCACCGAAAATTCTATAACCTCCACAAGATTACCTCGTCAATTCAGAACGTTCAACTTAAATAACTGGTGCAACATCAAAAGTCTTGGTAAGCTCAAAGCGACCAACAGGAATCAGGAATCTAAAACTGTAGCCGAATCATTACTTGCAATGAAAACAGGATCTGTTCCAAGAATATCTATTATCATAGGTAATACGAAACTTTAATTATGGAATTAAACGCTGCTAAAATAAGAATAATTATTAATTACCTAAAAACAAGTCTGCTAAAAACCGAAAATATAAAGTTTGCCAAGGGCTTTAAATTAACTAAATAACCGAATAATCAAATAAACGCAACGCTTCGAAGAAAATATCTATCTTGGTTTTCAAACACAACAAAATGGTTAAATTAATTTGAAAATGCAAATAGCAATAAAACAAAAGAAACCAAGCAAGGCAAAATGAATAAAAATAAACCTTTGTTTAATTAAAGAAAGCCAAATGTTGTTTAAGTCAACAATTAATGAATTTGAAAAACTATTACACCCCAAAACTCATAAATATAGAAATTCGCAAATAAAAATTATTATTAATTTGTTTACTAAAAATTCCAATTTTGGAAAAAGGTTTTAATTTTAATGTTTGTAATAAAACTTTTCACAAATTTAATTTCATGCATCTGTTAAACACACGTGTCAAAAATTGAATCTTGATTTTGCTAATGAATTTCGCCTTGAGTTAAACTTTTTTGAACCAAGTAGGTAAAATTAAAAGCAATCTTAGTGTAAAAGATAGTTTCTCAAATTTTAAAATTAAAAACGGCATAGACATTAAAATACTTTCCACAGACAAGAGATAACACAACTGCGATGCTTGATTTTTTCGACTATAACGTAAAAATACAATAATTACTTACTATAGGTACTTCAGTAAAACGATTGAATAAAAAGGATTTACAAATTACTATGCAAACATAAACAGCAATTTAGTGATAAAGAACTGAGAACTCTCACACCTTGTTGCTGTAAACCTCCGCATTTTTACTGACTACCCAAAATACGCAAAGATCATATTCATATAATACCATCACCGTTTCGAACAAAAAATAAAAAACATTTTCTGGAAAAATTAATCGAAAATACGTGTATTATCAAATTTTAGTGAGTTTTGATGTTGTCAGATTAGTACTAATTTCCTATTGACAAAACTTTAAGTAATATAATAGAAAAGCTTGAAACTAGTTAGGCTAATCGGCAGTTTCTCCTAATACAATCTTAGAACCTTTACCACTTTGCTCTAAATCCACTTATTTTTAATTTCAAAATAAGTTTTATGAACGACATTTAGGCATGACTAGCTGTGGGTTGAGAGCTCACCTTTATCTCTTACCTTCAGTAATATTTTTTGGAAAATTTTGAAAATAATCATTTTGTTGAACATAATTACAATATTAAAGTTTAGCGAAGGCATGTTAATGATATTTTTGCTATATGAAGGGAAAATGAAATAAAACTTAATAATATATTTATCTTATTAATGGAAAGCAAAATTTAATAAAATTTGCTATTGAAAAGGAACAAAATGGTGAATTTCTTTTTATAAAAGTTTTAACTAGAATAAAGGTAATTATTCTATAAAATCTGTTTTCAGTAAAAAGCTAATACCAGTAGATGTCTAAATTTCAATTGTAATCATAAGTTTAATGTTAAGAAAGACATTATTAAAACTATGTATGATAGAGCCAAAATTATATACTCTAATAAAGATATTTTAACTCTGAAATTAACTTTATAAACGAAATGTTAATTCAAAGCAATTATCCCCGTAATCTTATTCACAACTCTATCATCAACCTTAAAACCACAATCATAACAACTCTAGAAGGACCGACACAACTTTGTACGTTGCCATTATGGTGTTACCGTTATCATTGGTACATTCGATAAAATTAACAGGATAAGTAAAAAAATTAAAATCAGAACAAAATTTTTTACGTTCAATGTTAACTATTACTAAGCCCTTTAATGAAAATGAAAATTATGTTTGCCATATTTACAAAATGCCATGCGACTGTGATAAATTGAAGAAAGTGGAAAAATCCTAGGAAATAAGCGCTAACGAACATAGGACATTTATTAGCAATCGCCAATTTGAAAAATCTAAAATTGCTGCATATCAGTTTAAAACTGGTCATAATAATTTTTTGGAAAGATGTTAAAATTATTTCCAGAGAGTTTAATATTTTCAAAAGAAAATTTATGGAGATAGCTTAAATAATGTTCATTACACATTAACTAATTAATTTAGTTAACGTGTATTTAACAAGAAAATATTATAGTTTAATTAAATAGTAAAGGTTAAAATATTTTCTGAAATATTTGCATTTTAAATAAAATTAAGTGTTAAAGTTTCCATTAGTGCGTGGCACCAGTTAGAGAGGTGATTCTAAAGAAATCCAGACGGGTACAAATAAAAGTTAACAGCTCGAATAAAGATTTGAAAATATTTCTAAAGGCCGTGGGAAGTTTAACGTATTCTGTAATAGACAGAAACAGACAAACTTTCAAAACACTCAGACAGGATTGGTTAAAAGGACTTTGCACAAATTTCGTAGTCATGGCAACGAAAAGTTATAAAAGATCCTGCACCACTAGAAATCGAAGTCTTTCGGTTCCAGTTTTAATTCTACGTAGTTATATTAAACAAGTGTTATAAGTCCAGTGTCAAGATAAAGAATTTGATTAGTTAATAAATAGTTCCTGGTATCTTATCTAAAGGTACAAGTACAGCGAAGACGTCATTTCCAGAATCAGCACAAGGCAATAAAATTGCATGACCCAACATGAAAGACAATTTGGGCAACTCGATTCACCAAATTCACCAAGAAAAGCACGCAATAATCCGAATTTGCGAGCTTGATAAATATCATATTTACTAATAAAATTGGAAGCCAAGTAAGTGAAAATCTACAAACATTATTAAAACAATGAATAAATAAAATTTTTATCTGTTTTCATTTAAATAATTTTAACAAGACTTTTTAAATTTTAAATTTTATATTTTTCTCTAAGTTGCTAATATTACGCCGAAAATCACCTAAAAAAAATGTTAATTGTTTTAGAATTTTATTTTTAAAGAAAACTTGTTTATATGTATATCTTTTATTTATATTTCAAATAACAAATGTTTGTTCAAACTTTAATCTGGTTTTGTGCCATGGAAAAATAAATACAAGTACATAAGGTACAGTTGTAGGATAATCCTATGTAATCTTTAGAAAAGTACTTGACCCTATTAACTAATTCACAGGTGGAAACCACCTTTAAAATTCGAAATTTTAGAAACAGTTTAAAATTTGTTTGCTGCATTATTTAAAGTTCACGTACGCTATCCAGTTAATTATTAATAACAAACCATTAAAGTAACGCAGTAAACAATAAAATACTATAACAAAAACGAAATTTCGAAGAATTATATTTATTTAAATAACATTTGGCTTGCTTTAATTAAAAGAGATTTTATTTTAATTATTTTGGATTATTTGATATTTTGTTTTATAGTCAACTTATTTGTCAAATTGATTTAACCGTTTTTTTGTTCTTGATAACGAAGCGAATTATTGGTACAGGTGTTATTTCTTCTTGGGTTATTGAAATAATTTAAATCCCTTCAGTCAGTTCTAGATCTTTGAACCTTTTAAAAGAATCTTCTCAGCTAATTAATGATTATTTTTATTTTAGCAGCGTTTAGTTCCATAATTAGAGTTTAGTATCTATTTAGAGTTGCAAAAAATGGACTAAAGAAGATAATCATAAGTGATCACCTATTTACAGACAAATATCAATTAAAGTGCCAAACAAAGGACTTTTTGGAAGAAATATTTGATGGCTTATCTTCGATGTAATACATTTTGAATAAATTGCTAATGATCATGCTGTTAATTCAAATTCTCATTCTGCCCAACTGGATAGAAGGTAACAAATTTGGCGTGAACGCTACCCAGCATTTTTGGACAGAAATCAAACATTTTTCCACCAGGACAGTTCTAAAACACATACTTCCATTATATCCTAAGGAAAAATGTCTGCCAGCCAATGTAATAATCCTGATGTTATTCCATCTGGTTATTATTTACTCTGCTCTATTAAAATTGACTAAAAGATAACAAATTTCATGACATTGACGAAATTAGAGTAACATGTTAAAGGCTGTTTGACTATAAATATAGCCTCCGGTGTCTTAGAGAAAAACTGCAAAGGCTGTGGATTTGAATGGCGATTATGTAGTTCAATGCTCATTTCTGATTTCTATTTAATCAAATTTGCAAGCATTTATTTAAGACGTGGTTAATATAAACTAAAATATTGGTTTAAGTGAGTCAATATTTTCCTTATAAATTTTCTTTAGAATTGGAAACAAAGCAATGGAATGGAAATGATATAAATAAATGAATACCAAACATTTCTTTAAAAATACTTTATTTTATTGAATTAAACTTGTAACCTTTGTAAATACATATACAATATACAATATTAATTTTGTACCTGGAGAATGTTGCAACTAGCCCAAGTAACTTGCAATCACGTATCCACACAGCCTCATATATTATTGAACATGTTCCACAAGTTAGCCTTTTAAGTAACTAATACCAGTATAAAATAGCTACCCCCATATACCTTCCATTTAAATTCATCAAAGCAATATTAACCAGGGGGCTCGAAGTCAGGACACCATGCCGCGACTATCCACCAAACAAGTCCTTCACGTGTTTGAGTGACATTCAAGCTGTGTTTGTCGCCATGACATCGGGTTGCTGAAACTAGACTTTTAAAATTTCGGACTCATTTAGTTGGGCCATGAATAATTAAGGATGTTTTTTCGGTAACACTTAGTGTTGATGGCAATTGTGGAAAATTAATTTAATAATGTACGTGAGTTTGGAGGCACACCATACCCCTACTTTGGATCGTATAGAGGGATGTGTTTAAATTCGTCGGGATTCTCACTGATCCACAAATTTATATTTTGACTGTACATGTATCTAAGGAAGAAAAAGCATGCTTCATCAACATAAAAAGTGACGTCAAAAATATCCTCTTTATCATCGAGAAAATTCCAACACGGACATATTGATCCGCCGATTGCAATTAGTTAACACATTGTATAGGTATATTTCAATTTCATCGACTATACCCTTTGACACGTAGGACTGCTATGCCAATCGTATGGCTGCCTTTTTCGGGCTCAGCAGCATTCCGTTCTGTAACATCTGCAGCTAATAGTCTACCAGAATGGGGTGTATCCGGCACCACGTCAATTTTACTAAACTTGAAGGTAAGATTACACTTGGAGTCACAATGGGCCTGAGCACTCAATCAGGAATGTTAACTGTTCGGTTGTCAACGCCATCAATAGATGTGATCTGCTTCCTTATAGATGTAACTCAGCCGACAGTGGTCATACGCATACACTCAATGCACAAACTAGGTTGCTATTATAGATAAGACATCGAGCTCAGGGATACGGCCTCCAAGTTATTCTTAACACGTGCAATACCATTCTGTGTTATAATAAACCGTTTATATTTCTGTGGACATTAACCTTATGGTCGACTTATATGCTTAAAAGAATATTAAATTAGTTTTCACTTACATTTGTGATTATTGTAATAATAGTAATATTGGATAAGAAGAAATTCTAAAATAGGGATATCAATGAAATTTGATAAGGTAAACTAGTTTGTATTCTTCTACCCACTAGCAAATCTTTGTACAATTAAAACATGGAATTCAAATATAGGTACTAACATTGTTATGAGATATTTATAGTATAATACTAAAGCTGTTTGTTTACTTGCCTATAGGTTTACTAATAATTTCCTAATATGTAAAGGTTCATTGAATTAATTCAATTGCCACTACCCCACGAGTCTTAGGAGAGATTATTACAAGTGAGGCTTTATATAAGTCGAGGTTTGAACGAACTCTCAAAGATTTCTTAGTGTCTACGTATTTACCGAACTCCCTGTAGATTAGATGATCTATATCATAGTTTTCAATACTTTTACTAACCTTTCTACCCATTATGTCTATTTTATTTCCTTCTACTAAATGTATCTTATTTTTACCATGATAAATTCAACTTTTAGTGTTTTTTCTTTACCTCCCTCCATGTTATTTTCGAAAACTGAAGTACAAACGAATATACTCTTGTTTGTATTTCTTAAAATATGACGACACATTTTCTGTAATAATTTTTAAATTCTAAACTAGACATTATTTTTTGACTATCTAAGTCATTACGTTTGTTCTAAAGAAGTATGTAATTTTCATCAATAAAGTTTTTCTTCAAAATTTCCTGTACAAGTTCTCATTCGAACATAAACTTCTGTAAACATATAATTTTCCTTTTGATTTGTCGTAGGAAGAGTCAATAATAAGAATAATTAAACCTTCCATTCAATTACTGAATACACAATAATTACGCACCTTATGTACTAATGGATTCAGATTAATAGAAGCTTTTAGTAGTTGATTATATATAATTATTATGTGTATCGTGATTAGAAGCAATTAATTTATATGAAATATTTTAGTTCGTATGCGTTGTGGTGATTGATATTGAAATTATAAAGTGCTGAAGGTAATGGAACTTATATAGTTTTAAGCCTTTGATGTTAGTTACAAAAGTTACAAAACATTCAGCTTATTTTTAGATTATCGTTAACAATTGCGAGAAGTATTATACGTCTTTGCAATCGGTTTCAAAACTGCAATTTCAACTTAAGCAAACCCTAATTCCTAACTTGAACACAGTATTTTCAAAGCTTTTCATTAACATTCGAATCATGATAGTTTTCAGTATTAGTTTCTACGTGAGGACTATCTGATAAATAATTATATACGTCATAATTCATTGAACAAATTGGTTAAACGAGAAACTTTCGTATTGGAATTTTGCTGTAAATACAAAATAAAGGTATTACAATCCATTTTATATTTTCAAATGACATTTTGCTTCTACAGTGTGATTTGATAGATAGTTCTGGACAGCTTTGCTAATTGGTTATGCAAAAACTAATTCTCAAAATCATTCTTTAAAAAATGCACAAATAAAAAATTTTCCACATGTCGTAGACTTATTTACGGCATATTAATTTAATTATGAATACATTTTTAAAAACATTTTACAAGGAAGCTTCTTGCGGTGTCCCCCTCAGATTTTGATAATTTTGATATATGTTGCAGACAACTAAAATCTAAAAAAGACGTATTTAATTTATCTGCCATAATTGCGTTTTAAGGAGTAAAATTAACTGGTCCTGAATTGGTCCATTTGGTAGTTTCACATAGAACCAATAGTTCCACTTGTATGAAACAAGCGCTAAAATGTAATATTTTTCGATACTATTGTTTTATTTTGAGAGCGAGAACTACCTTCAGAAAAATTGAAACTGATAAACATCACTTTCTAATTTAAGGTAATTTTTTTGAAATACTATTTTACAAAGAAGAAGAAAATAAGCTTTTTTGCGCCTTCATTAGAAATTATTTTCAAAGAGGCAATTATCTCCCTAAACGGGACGATCGTATTTAATTCGGTGAATTTATAACTATTTTTATGTTTAGCACACAATCTTACTGAGTGAGATTAAGAGTGATGTTATAAAATATCCTATAGTTAGCTAATAAGGGTAAACCATCCCTTCAAACCAGAGTGTCAAAAAGGAGTTCCAAATTTTTCAAGATTAAGAAGCTAGATGGGACAAGAACAACCCCTTAATACGTATAGGCTGAGATATAAATGATTTTTGAAATGTACAACTATAAAGGGGATTGTCGAAATCCATACTTCAATATATAACTCATATTTGAATTAAACGAATCGGATAAAATCTTTTGTGTACATTAGATTAAAAGGGGCTGGGTCGTTCAAGGTGAAATCAACACACCCATTCTCGGCGCACGCATTAAAATGTTAGTTATAAAATCTTGTTTACCTTGTATATAAAAATTCAATGTAGTAACTTTTAATTCGTTGCGAATTGCAATACCAATTCGCGCGCTTTATTCAATACAAATTTGATCCACTCTAAGTACAGATGGTTGTAATTCAATTATCACTTTCAATTTATTTATAGTTATACCTTGTAACGAGTGTTCGATTAAGCCCCTTTTTAATTGTAGTAGATGTTGGGACTTAATACAAAGACTGGAATTTGTATACCTCGGGTCAGCTCGAATAAGTCGGAGAGAAGGTCCAGGACCGTATTTTAGAAGTTACAGCAATCCTCTAGAACTAATCGCTGCTTCAATTTTGTAACGATAATCTTTTCGGTCT
>JAHWXV010192716.1:0-18279 GCA_024586415.1 Phrixothrix hirtus | reverse complement strand
TACATAAGCACTTTACTTACTTACTTAAAAATATCCCGCGTTTAAGTTATCTCTAAATAAATCTACAAGATAGTTTTCGTATAAATTTAACATATTTACATGTACTGCATTATGTTGGCTCACTCTTTCGTATACCACTACATTATGTGCATACGATATAAATTTTGTCTCTAAATCGGCCAGTTTACATTCAGTTATGTGTTCGTTGCTAGATCTACCTTCATCCACCGTCATTCTGAATTACAGTGCCTTTGCTACAACATTTAGGAGGGAACGCTAACATCGAAGTAGTTTGCATAACCTCGAACCAATTCAGAGTGACGAATGACCTAATAGTGCACGTTCTTATATACGATAACATTTCCAACTTAATTAACATTTCTAATTCGTAACCGAGTACATCATTTAGCGCGAATAGTTCGTTAATTTCATTTTGAGAGAATTTAAGCATTGTGACACTCCCGTTTTCCAACTTCTCTTCAATAGAGATGCCCGCGGATTCACTTAAAACGAACATTATAGAAAACACGTAATCTTGAGCACGTTCTCACGCACGCACTTAATGTTAAGGGCACGCGTATATCTACCATCTTAGGCAAAGAAAAGCAAACTTGCTCATTCTTGTCCGTTAACTTGAACACGTGTTTGCAGATGCCCCAATTTCAAACATATAGGAATATTGACCGAGAGTATGCAGGGGGCGATGAGGGGAATTATAATTCTAGATAACTTAGTAAACTACTCATTAAACATAGAAATTTTATACTTTCATTCTCTCTCTCACTCTCTATTATTGAGGCGAGCAAGAAAAACGAGCAGAATATATCACTAAAAGCAGATCAGTCATCCACTTTCATGAAGTCAACTCCTGACATAAAACTTCACGTAAAAAGCATAAAATGGGTTTGTATGTATGTATGTAATAATGACATGTATAAATTCAAAGATTTTAAAACATCAATTCCAAGCTTGTTTCTTTTTTTTAAGCATACTTATCTAAAAATTAAATTTTTCTAACACTAAGATGTCTGAAATTATGTCTTTTAAATGAAATTAACCATAAACACCCACTTTTAAAAATAGTTTATTAGTTAGTTAGTTAATTTTAAAACAATAAAATTGCGCGCAGTAACGAGCGCATTTAAACGGAAAAAGTGATTGCTAATGCGTGCCATGCACCCCCCCCCCGCCATTGTACATAAGTACCTTGCAGCTTTTTAATGTTCAATTGTCAGCACTTATAATGCATGTAGTCCGCTGGTACGCCATTTTGTTATTATTCTTCTTGCTCTTACTCTTACGCTTACTCTTATTCTTACCCTTCTCTCTTTCTAACTTTAACTTTTCATACATGACCGCGCGCCACTTTGTTCTTACTTCATATTTTAAATACATGTCGGCGCGCCATTTTGTTCTTACTAACAAGAGACGCCTCTTAATTACTTACTGGCGGCCACATTTCATTCAGACACTCCCATTTTACTTACTTACTGCCGGCGGCCATTTGTTCTCATTTATATTTTTAATACATGGCAACGCGCCATTTTGTTCTTACTTCGCATTTTAAATACATGTTGGCGTGCCATTTTGTTCTTACTAACAAGAGACGCCCCTTAATTACTTACTGGCGGCCATATTTCATTCAGGAACGCCCATTTTACTTACTTACTATATTTAATCCTTCTCGCCCTATTGATCAACCCACTCTTCGAGCTCACTCTAACCAACTCGCGGAAAAACTACTTCTTTACAGACATTCCCACGACTACTTGCACACTTGGACACGCCCATTTACCTTATCGTATTCCATCCTTCTTGCATTCGCCGTAAACACACTCCTGCATCTCACTCTTGGACATTGGTGGGAGGGGTTTCCCGTCCACTTACACCCGCGCCCTTGGGGGGGGGGGTAACCCCTCACTATTCTTACCCCTCATCGCAAGGTATCCAGTACGTTACTTGGTATATTACTATCCCTCTATAACGTGACACAATCATTCAAACCTAAGGGAACTATTATCACCATAATGATAATCTCCTACTCTACTTTAAAATATAATTTAAATTTTTATCTATAACAATAGACGAGCGCTAAAATGTTATCTTTATATGTTTGTACCAAATAAAACATGTAAAAGAAAATTTAAGGGTTATTTTTAATTATAACAGGCAGAGTGTAATAAAATACCGTAATTTTAATTATGAAAATGGTTATTATCAGAGATATTATTCTGTATATTTTAATTTTTCATGTATAAATTTTATATGTATAAAATATTGATGATAGAATTTGGAAGTTTAAGCTATATTTTAATTCAATTTGATTGTAAGAATACCGAATCTAAATATTTAGAAATGTCATGATAGTCTTAAGAGATTACTTTTACATTAAACTTATTTAAATATGTATGGCAACTTCACCATTTGATTTTAAAAAATTGTTACTGATACAGTACAATATCTAATGTAGAAGATTATTGATCAATGTATTTAAACTATTTAACACTTTATATTGTTAAACTATAATATATCACTGTGTGTGTACTTAAATAAGTATTTAATACAGTGGAGGTCCCATCGATGAAATGTTTTACAGCTTTATTAATCTTTCAAAATGTTAAATATTTCATTGCAAATATACTTTCCATAAGATTCTTGAAAAATGCTGGCACATGTATAAATTTAACTGAAACATTTTAAATATTAAATAATATTTTGTGCAATTTAAGAAAATAGGTTAGCCAAGAGCTTGAAGAAATAAATATTCGATTCAACTGTATCATAAAAACCGTCTAAAGTGTCTAAAAATGCTCTAAAGTCAAGAAAAAGGGTGCAGCCCACATAAAACCACAGGGAAATGAATGTGTTTTGTCCGATGTCACGCATGGGTTGACACACGCGTTCCAAGCTACCCTGTCGGGCGCTGGTGAGATTTAAATGAATACTGCAGATATTTTGGTATAGAAATCATGGCCGATACGATTTCACCGAAGCGCGAACGACCGTTAGGTAACAATAATGGATTTTATAATAATCATTTTTTCTTCTTTTTGTCTATGTTTCGCATTTTTTATTAAAGATAAGAATAATAACACAATTTACACCCAAGCTCTAACAAATTGTCCGAAACATCGACCCTTTATCTTCGACACTAAATCTAATGAATATTCAGGCAAACTAATTACAACGGGATGAAAAATTTTCGAATCAGCGAAAGTGGAATTTGAAATACCGTAGAATGATCAGTAACGTCGAAGTTTAATTAATAAATTCGTATTTACATAAAAATGCTGTATTTCTGGATTTTGTTGGGAATTTTACAACGTCCTTTTAAATTTATTAATTTGAAATTAATCTTTAAACGAGTTTTTCGTTAACGTTCTGATTTTTTATATGCCTGCAATGTTCGTAATTATGTAGTAAATATTCTAAAAATATTATTTATTCAATTGAGGTATGCGAAATCATTGAATAATCTCTTCACGATCCAGAGTAAAATGCTAACGAGTTTTAAATAGAAATTTGCCAACCACACTTCTCTTTAATTTTATTATAATGTATTGTAAATTTTATTTTAACTGCTCCTACTTGTACCCAAAACGATGTTTTTTCAGCCTCATTTAAATTCACGCAGTCATCTCTCAAGATGGGGATGCAACCCCAGCAGAAATTCACTATCCAGCTATCGATTATAGCTTCATTTGGTTAGCATTTGAAATTATAGGGGGTTGATGATTTTATTTTGCAATTTTCGTACATCGACTTGGTTACGAAGAGCTTGTCGCTTATGTTTTAGGCTTAAATTCGTCCTTAAAGAGTGATGTATTCTCGTTCTTTATTGATATCAATTTTTCTTTACAAAATTATGTCGCAAAATAAGTGCTTTGCAACGGTATAAACTTTAAAACAGGCAAAGTAATGATAAGCGAAGCGGATACTTTTTTCCAGCCATTAATAATAACATGAGAGGCAGCCTAACGGCATTGTTGTACTTGGAGTTTTCCATTATTTTAAACAGTTGAAGCGTCGGTAATTGCTGGCGCTATTATTTTAAAGAGATCATCAATTTTACTTTATTTTATTTTGGACCATTAAAAAGGATATTTACATATCTACTATAAAAATGAAAGAAAATAAACAAAGGATTTATGTCAAATGATTAAGCAAATTGCTCAAACTTTGTTTTCACAATTATACCCTTAGGAACATGTAATAAAATATGTACTTTTTGAGAGAAAAATATTGATATATATTGAATATTTTTGTTGAATAAAAGTTTAAAATTCTGGCGGTAAAATAAAAATATTGCGTGACACACGCAAGCAGCAAATACGAATATATTAAGATATGCAGCAAAAATGCCGCCTCCCTTGGGAATATGTAAGTATTATTTCTATATTTTAAAACTAATAAAAGATCTTGTTATAAGGCTAGCTAGCAAATTATGAACTTGAATAATAATATAATGATTTCGGATAAAAAAGTAGTGAGGATCCAACTTCAGTTTTAATGGTAGATGTGGATGTTACGTTAACACTTCTGAAAAGTGAAGCGTTTGAAATTACTTTTTAAATTTTAATATGAATTTCTAAAATGATTTCCGTTTGTAAAAACTTTTTTTGATTAATTCGCTTGAATTGAAGTCTCAATAATATTTCTTTTAACTTTTCTTCTAATACTTTCTTAATGAATATTTATAAATTTCAAACGTTCTGTTACTTTTGAAATTTACATCAGGATAGTG
This sequence comes from Phrixothrix hirtus, assembly GCA_024586415.1. NCBI lineage: Eukaryota > Metazoa > Arthropoda > Insecta > Coleoptera > Phengodidae > Phrixothrix > Phrixothrix hirtus. The sequence goes on along the minus strand of JAHWXV010192716.1, from coordinate 13,535 downwards.
TATCAATGCTCTTGCAGTAGTAGTAGTGCTTTACTAACGGATATGTTCCAGTTCAAACTAATAGTACTATAAATTACAAAATTAAAATATACAGGTATGTATAAAACTCTAAATAAATACAAATTTATGACCTTTACATTATCCCTCATACAACACAAAAATCTAGCTTCTAAACTGATAAGAATTACTTACTAACTTGGATAAAGGCGAATAATAGCCGTAAACTGTTCAATTTCCATCTATATACAGAAGACAGCTATTCTTGTTGCATATCCAGGAACGTGTAGTAAAAAAGCACCAAGTATCCGTGAACAATGAAGTACTCAATCTAAAACTTTCTATAGAAAATATAAGTCAAAGAACGTACGCCTAATTTAAAGAGGAGATAAACCGAAGTAGCTCAAAATACTGCTATATCTATAGGAAACTTTAAATTTAAAGTACCAGTGTTTTATGAACTTCTTTTGAATACTCACTATTCTATTATTATAAATAACAAAATGAGGTGACTAAATTATGAAGCATTGATAGAACAAATGAACGATATAAAATTGGAAGGATTCTTCGGTTATGAAACTCATTAGACTTCCTAATGACAAAACCTAGAGTTTTATTAACTTTATTTAATAAGTTATTAATTGTCAAAGAAAAAAGCAACTTGTCATCTAAGATTACACCAAGATCCTTAAAATATAACTCATTTTTTAATATAATAGGGGCAATTACCTTTTTGTGCTTTTCTAGAAAACCTAATAACTTTAGATTTAGCTGAACTAAGTTCAAAGTAATCAATAACTCAGTTCTTTTTGTAACAGTAAATCTGTTGTGTTATCGTTGTTGCTCTTATAAATCTATAGATCATTGGCATATAATAGGAAAGAAGAATTTTTTAAAACATATTTGATATGGTTGATATATAATAAAAAAGGTGTGGGTCCCAAGTGGGAGCCTTGAAGAACACCAGGTTGAACAGTATTCCATTTAGACCTATAGCCAAAAACTATTACATGCTGTATTTTGTAGGAGTTAATCTATGAGAGTAAGGGATTAGCAAAGTATATTTTACATAATTTATAGATAAGTCGCTTAATATTACCCCTATTAAATGCTTTGCTCAAGTCTGTATAGATACAATCAACGTTAGTCCTAACTTCAAGATTAGCTAAGACATATTTAGTAAAAAGAAATAAGTTGGTGGATATAGATCTGCCTCTAAAGAAACTATGTTGCTCATCCATAATAAGTTGTTTGACTGCTCTATAATTTGTAACAACTGTACGTTCACCATTTTTCTTATTACATTTTGAAGAAAAAATTAAAAAGTCAGTATTGAAGAACTAACAAAAATGAGGTAAAATTGTACATCTTTATCTGTCGCATGGTCGACTATGTTAGTCGGCCATAGTCTGTCGTTAGTGTTATTGCCAAGCATAAAGGTAATGACAGATTTTCAACTGAACCTATAGAGTTTGTTCTTCTTCGAGACGCAATATGAGTAGGATTATGTATTGCAATTTTGTAAACAAAATATGGAATAAAGAGGTGTTTAAATATTGATTAATATATTCCTTGTTTCTGTTGAGGCATGATTGTTTCATTCCTTAGACATAACCTAATAATATGTCGGTGGATATTTCAATATACTGTGTTTCTAAAGTCCATAAATTTTTTATTGTTGAATGAAAAATGTATTTGGATTAATACAATCTATTTCTGCTGGCGTACAATGATCTTGATATAAATTACATTTGTGTATTTTGTTCCCTTCTCCTTTGGAGTTCTTATTCTTTTCAGTTATTTTTTTTTTGGGATAACAGAGTGCAACGCCTTATCAAGCTAAAAGAGAGACTTCAACAATGGTTAAATAACGAGGCATATAAATCAAGCAGTAAACAATTCTCTTTCCGTTATAGGTGACAAAATTTCTAGTAGATGTAAGGTTTTTATACAGTCGGACGAAATTGAACTAGTACAGTGCATTTATGATTAACTATTGGTGATATCCTTTCTACGGCGTTTCAACTGGCCGAGAAAATAGTATGAGCCGTCAATTAGATGCAGAAAAAAACACTTTAAATATGGGTGACTGAGTCGAATTCGCAAACGAAATCTACAAGTAAGCATCCATATATCTGAACCATGTCAGTTGGATTAATTTTTCTCGCTCTTTTCTTTGAAAACTATTTAAGAAAAGTGTTTATTTTCTCCATCTGACGTGTTTAATGGCTCTGAAACTAGTTTAAATGGGGTTCCAAACAAAACTACTAAGATGATAGCGAAAATAGGTCGTAAGAAGGTGAAAAAAGTTGCGATTGTATGAATGGTAATAACTGGAAACTTCACTGCACCAATATCAATTTTTTATAGAGCCTGGATGAAGAACAAATTAAGAGATGGCATATCTCCAAGCGTCATTTCTGCTTGTAATATATCGGGATGTTTGAGACTGAAGCTACTTACAAAGCACTTTGACCAATTTTTACCCAAGTAAAGCCATTTGATGAAGTACCTGCACTTCCTACGTTAGATAGTTATCTATTACATAGATAATTTAAACGTGACATTGCTAATATTTTGTGCCCTCTTTTTCGTTCAAGACGACGATATAATGTATCTATTAAGCATGTATCAGGTTCTGATAACTGAATGGATAATAATTCTAGAAGAGTGGTGACAGTTTTAAAAATGAAGTCATATCTGAGGGTAACAATTCCTTTAAATTTGATAAATATATTCATAAAGTCAGGAATAGACACTTCAATATTTTTTCCTGATTTTGAATTTGTTGCAGCCTTTAAGCCTAAAATTAGCGAACTTAGTGATTCTACAAGTTTCTCGCTTGGCGACTCAGACAAAACTGGGCAAATTATCATACTCGTGTCTACCTGTTAGTTCGCTACGGCATCTAGATTATTCACCTTCACCATTAGCTTTGACTCTAGCTAAATTGATAACTACTCCTGAATTCCTTTAATATAATACCACTGCTTCCGTCTACATATGCATATGCTACAAAAGTGTTGTATATTTCGTTGGCCGCTGTTAAGAAATTCTTACAACTTGATTTATTATGTCATTAATTTACGTAATTTTTGCTTGATTTTAGAATTGAGGTAGCCAAACTAGTTCGAACTGTATTAATTTTTATCAATAAGTTTCAGGGTTACGACCCTTCTAAATAATGGACTTTAAAATTTACAATCCGTATTCACCTAAGGAGAAAATTTACATAATCTGTCTATTCAAATAGTTACGTTAGACCCTTTATCGATCTCACCAATTCTTAACGACTTTGTTATATTTCACCAAGTAAGAGACAAGTTTTACGCTCTACACATTTATTTAATAAAAATCAAATGAATAAATTTCAAACCAACAATATTTTTATTTAAATCTAATGTACATAAATCTTAAAGAAAACACATGTATTAGCAACCCATTCGCTTAACTCTCGATACACTAACAGCTTGTAAACAAGTTGTTAGTACAATGCCATTGCTTGCAATGGAGAAGGAACTTCTGGTTCGTTAAAGTTGTTTATTCAAATTAAAACAAGTTTTTAAAGTTAAAATAACAATCATGAAGCACCCTTTATTGTATTTGTTTACTAAAGTTTATAAAACATTTTGATAATTACTTTTACGGTTTAAGTTGTGTTTGTGTTATCTTCGACTTTAAATAATTAGGCTTCTTTCTGGCTATTCGATTCCAAGTCAGCTGTCTTAAAAGGATTTACTTCCCTTTAAAGTTGCATATTTGAATGCTGGATTTATTTTCCTGTTTTAAATTAGGAAAATTTAACTTACGTTGACTTGCAGAATTCCAGAGATGTTTAATGACACGATAACCTATTCGCACTAAGGTCTATGTCATGTCACTGGTTAAGATGGAATTTACATTTTGTTACTTCAACGGATCCTAACTTCGCCTTGCACGCTTGATTTATACAACAGCGTAAATTGACTTTCCCAACAAAACATGACGATTCTTACGTGTTCTGGCGTTTTGTAATATTGGGACATCCCTCTACGTTATTTTACTTACCCAATAGGTATCTTCCAAATTTCAAATTCTTGGTTTCGTGCTTGAGATCGTTAAATTTCCGTTCTAATCGCGATATTTTTCCTTAACACTTCAAGGCTTCAACCCCGGTTATTTTTTTATGACATCGGTAAATAGTACTTCTCTTTGGCGGCGTACATTACCCCAAGGATTTACATGTAAAATGCTCTTTGCATACTTTCATTTTGCATCCCATTGCTTTGTAGTTTAATTTTTTTTACAATAATTTAAAATCACTCACGATTTGTTTATTGCGGAACACTTAGCACTTTGAAACTTGTAAAAATATTTATTTTTATAGTCTGAGAAACTTAGCTTAGAAGTTAATATTATTGGATATTTTATAGTACAGCAAATTATTTAGTAATTTAAATTAAATGGTAGTCTACTTAAATTTCTAATGTAAAAACAATTATTAATTATGGTGTATAACAGAAGCTTTTGTTTTATTACTATAACGTTATCAATTACATGATTTTTATAGCTATATGAAAACAACTTTTGTAGCTTCATATTGACATTTTAATCTGTAGAGAATAAAGTAATTTTTTACTCTCTGAGAATTAAAGTGAAACAGAATGACCAATTGCGAAGTAGTTATGTCATTATTACCATCGGATAACTGCAATTTTGATATCAAATATACAAAAGAAACAGCAAAGACGTTGACATAATGTTAAATTTGAAACTAATTCTACTGGCATTATATTCCAATTCTGCTGGTATAACAAATTTTACTGGAGTAACATCGCTTTAGCCCACATCTTAAGTCAACTTTTGACCTCCAGCAAAATATGCCATTTTACTCGCTGGCGGATTAATAACTACTCTTCAGGATTCGCACCTGGTCTATGCAATTACTTTAGTATAACCTAGATTATGTTTTGGTACATTATACACGTATGCGTAAAATTCCTACTTAAACTCTGAAACGGCTATCAAATCATTATTTTACAGCATTCTTCGCTTACGGGTGTAATATCTATTGGTTATATTAGTTGTTTCGTGTTGCTTTCGAAAAAAATAGTTATCTATTCTTCTTGTTAATGTTATTGTCCCTCCTGATTGTGATATTTTTACTTAAACACTACTAGAACCATCAGGATAATTTTTGAAGTCTGAACCGTTTTACTATATAGTCAAGAAACTTTACTTTTAACAAAATTAGCAATGGAAATAAAACTACAATGTTAACTTGCCTTTCTAAGTAGTTATAATTAAGATCTAAGCACCTATTTAGACGTGTTACTAATTTTGTTATACCGTTGTCAAAGAACTCAGCCCCCTGTTTGTCGAGCCAAGTAATGAATGACTTGTCGTTTCACTCTTTCTCGTTAGCCATTCACCCTCTCCCTCGAAATTCCTTTGACTCCTAGGACGATAAGAAGATACACCAGTATTTACCACTGAAACAAATTCAATAGCACAGTTGCTCTTGCTGAAGAATGTGATCCAGCGCTGTCGTGAAATAAATTACCCCGCTTGGGAGCAGGCCTCGGTAGGGGCTTTGAATCCCACGCCTGAGGTTAGCGGGCTTTCGCAGGATACTTCTACTTTATTTTCATTCCTTGGGATAGAAATTCGACTTTTAAATGGTACCCTACTTCAGAATTAGTATTTCTGAAAAGATTTGATTTTCTGCAATTCAAAGATGCAGTACAATTATATCGTTTTATAACAAATTTTTGAAGAAAAATGAATTGTAGATAAAACCTATTATTAAATCAATATCTTATTTTATGAAGCTAGGTTAAACAAAGGTTAAATAGAATAAACAAGTTTTGCTATTAAACGTAGACAGGCATGTATTCCTTAATAGTTATGTTAAATACCTGTTTTCGTTTTAGAATTTTTTTTGTTTATGATACAGAATCACAACTATCTAACTCAGTACATTAAAATTGTTTCTCTCTACTTAATAAAGAAGCTTACGTTTAACAGCAGGAACTGTCAAAACTCATTCATTTTATTTGTGTATTAGTTTATTTACCTTTACAAAAACAAAATCAGAGCTACTTGATTTGATAATAGGTTTTACCTAACGTTGCACTTTTCACTAAAAATTTGTCACGTATATACTTTAACTGTTACGTGAGCGTGATATTTGACACACCCGGTATAAAAATCAAATTTAAATTAATTTCGTAAGATTCTTTTACCACTTGATATATTGGATTTAGTAAGCAAGATGGTTAAGCCGAGTATTAAATAACCTGTGTGTTGTATTCACAAAGGGGTGTTTCATAAGAAGCACTGTGTAGTAAATGTAAAATAATCTAGATCTTACATTAACAATTTTAATAATTATATTTCAAATAAATTTAAAACGGTTACTCGTGGAAAGAAACATTGGTTTTCCTTATCGATAACGTATAATATCGCATTTTTATCGCTGTTTGCATTTGAGTAGGTAATCCGTCTTTACTAAAAATCAAGTATACTTGATGTAATGTTGTTTTTACCTTATGTCATTCAATTAGATGTCCATTACTATTTGTATCTAGAGAGTTATCGATAATTAGTGTAAAGAAATCCTTAATAAACGAGAATGATGCGCTTAACTGAGAAGAGAGAATTGAAATATTGATAATGAACGGTTGCGATGGAAACACACGAACTCAACAATAGGTATTTGGCTTATTTAATAATTAATATCCTAAAAGAGAACCAATAACTTGTTAGACGGTTTCTAAAATAGAGAAGAAATTTCGAGATAACGGACATGTAGGAGAGGTCCTAAAAAGTGGTCGGTCCAAAGTCATGGATGAGATAAAGCTTAATTTTCTTCTAGCTGTACAAGGCAACCCACACGTAAGCACTAGAGAACTGGGAACAGGCAAAAGTATTCACAGCATAAGCGCCTTAAAGGTCTTGAAGTCTGAAAAATTACATCTTTTCAAAGTAATGCTTATCCACAAGTTATCTGACTACAGCAATTGAACATCCTGGGTTTGTGAAAAACATTATTTTTTCAGATGAAGCGACGTTCTATTTAAATGGACGTGTAAATCGCCAGAATTGTAGGTATTGGGCAACTGAAAACCGTCACTGGATGCAACAGTCACATACCCAATATCCAGAAAAAATTAATGTCTGAGCTGGAATTATCGGAAACCAAATTACAGGTCCCTTCTTTTTTGAAGCTAACTCTAACTAGACCTTGTTACTTGCAATTTATTCAAAACGAGCTGATACCTATTGTAGCTATTCTTTTTCCTCAATAAGGAAACCCAAATATGTCATCAAATAGCTTATGGTATCAGCAAGATGGAGCACCCCACATTATGCTCTCGGCGTTTGGCAGTACATTAATGCAGTGTTCCCTACTCTCTGGATTGGTAGGAGAAGGCCAATCGAGTGGCCAACCAGGTCTTCAGATCTGACGCCTCTTGATTATTTTTTATGGGGTTACTTTAAAAGTAAGGTGTATAAAGATAAGCCAGACAGTTTATTTGTGTTAAAAGAGCACATAGGTACAAAATAGGCCAAATTTTATCAAACGAGGTTTAGCAAGAACTTACGTACCGTCTTGGTAATTGCCAAGCAGTAAACCGTCAAAATTTGGAACATCCTCTGTGAAGCTGAGATTGGTTTTAAAATATTTCTAATCACGAGTTAACGTTTCAAATTTATTTAAAATGTAGTTACTAAAATTGCTAAAGTAAGATCTAGATTGTTTTACATTTACCAAACAAGACAAATTAATAACTCCAAAAATCAATGGCCGATTTTGAAAATCCAAAGGTCGTTGTACATAGAATTAAATGGAAAGTGATAATCTGTAAAAACATTTTTAGCTTGCCGTTTAAAAAAATAGCAATAACGTCATCAGTTAAATGACTATGAGGTCATTGATTTGTGAATAACATTAGAAAATGCCCAAAAAATTTAAATCGTTACATCCCTTTTTGGTTTTTTTCGAAATATTAATATTTTTCGAGTTATTAAATTTGTTCCATACTTTATCAGAACACTGTATATATATATATATATATATATACAATGTAATTGATTTCATGTGTCACGGACAATATCTCAGTTAATATTAAATCAGAAAAAAATTTTACAGGAAAAGTTTTTGTATTTTTGATCGCCAATTTTACTGTGTAAACATAAAACAAATGAACACCTAGTTTTTTCAAAACATGACATTGGTTTAAAATTTTAAGTGAATTGGATATTCGAAATCCTAATAAAATTTCCTTTCCAATTATATAGTACATGATATAATTTCATTCAACTATTTATAAATTATAAATAAAAAAACTCAAATAAAATTTAAAAAAGTAGGCGATGTAAATCGTAGAAACCAGCGAATTATTTTATTAATACAATACAATGCACCTTTGAGTTCTTCTTACTAAATTGTTTCTCTCTTTTGCAACATCTGTGGCGTTATTTGCACACATGACCAACGAATACGCATTTTAAGGTCATTAAGATCTCTCGGGCGAGTAACAAACTTTTTTTTTAATAAATCCCCAAACAAAGAAATCCAAAATAGCAAGCGCAAGGGACGTTGCTGGCCAGTGCACAGGACGGCTGTTTCCAATGCAATTATCGCCAAACCTTTTATTTAATATTATTTGGACGATTCTTGCCCCATCTTGCTTAAACCACATATCGCGATGTGTTGCTAGAGGTATATCATTAATATAGTTTTCAAATTTTGTATTAAGAAAATTGGTATAATGCGCCGCAGCTAGTGGTCTATTATAAAAATATGGACCTGTTATCGTATTACTCAAAACACCAAGTTATACAATAATGAAAAATCTGTGTTGAAATCTGCATTCTCTTATCTGACGCGGATTTTCAGTATCCTAAAAATGATCGTTTTTTCTATTTGAAATACCATTACTGTTAAAATTAGATTCATCACTCCATAGAACTAAATTTATTGGGCGGTGATTATTATTAATCCAATTACAAAATATTAATCGCCTGTTAAAATCACCATCTCTTAATCCCTGGACCAGTTTAATTTTATATGGAGAAATGTTATGTTTTTTCAGAGTAGAAAATATTATAAAAACTTCTGATGAATCGGCCACGGCGTTACGCATTGAATTGCGAGGATGCACTCTAAAATATGCTAATATTATAACATCCTCGCCATTTTCAACAATCGCATTTCTTCTTTGTAATTTTGTATTAAAGCGCCAATTTCTACGTAAATTAGGTTCCAGTCTTGCAAATGTGCAAGAGTTTGGCTGCCTTTTCTCTGGAAACATGTTTCGATAGTTCGCTCTAGCTTCTACACAATTATCGTGACAATATAAACACGCGCAACATGTCCATTTTTCATCATTAGACTAATCAATTTCTCCCATTATTTTGATGTTATTTTATGAACAGCTAGTAGTACTTTAAATACTTTACAACCAAAAGAAATGAAAAGTTAGGTGATTATTTATTTGACATTAAAATATGAAGTAATTGTTTCCATAGCAAAATATTTTAATTTGTGTATGTGTGCAAATAACGTCACAGATATTACGAAAAGCGAGAAACAATTTAATAAGACGAATGCAAAGGTGCATTGCTAACGGCGGCAGACATTTTGAACAAACTTTTTAAATTAATTAATTTATGTAATCCATTATTTATTAATAAAATAATTCCCTGGTTTCTACGATTTACATGGTCTATTTTTTTAAATTTTATTTGAGCGTTTTAACTTATAATTTAAAAATCATTGAAGAAAATTATGTTCTATGCTATATCACTGGAAGTAAATTTTATGAGGATATCGAATATCAAATAAAAATATATGCAATCTATTTAAAGTTTTACCTAAGTCTTATTTTGGAAAAAGTAGATGTTCATTTGTTTTTTAATTTACACAGTAAAAATCACGATAGAATATACAAAAAGTTTTTCCTATAACATCTTTTTCTAATTTTGGTATTTACTGAGATATTGTCTGTGACACATAAACTCAAACACATTGTATATACAGGGTTTTCACAAAAGAATTCTGGGGTTTTGAGGTTAAATATTTTTATTAAATCAAAATCTTACTTTAATGTGTTATACATGAGTTTGAAGATAATATTTTCAATATTTTACTACAATTAGTAAATTTCAATGTGGGCCCCATTAGTGGCACAGCACACATCCAAACGAAAGTCTACCTTTTGTCAGGTCCTGTCCAGCATGTCTAGGCTAACGGTTGCCACGAAAGAGGGTATCCGTTGGCTGAGATGGGTTAGATCTCGAATTTTCTCTGCATATACGAGGTTCTTCACATATCCCTAGAAGAAAAAGTCCAAAGAAGTCAAATCTGGGCTCCTTGGAGGCCAAGGAGAAGACTCTTCCCTTCCAATTCACCTGTTGCCAAATCGAGCATTGAGTGCTTCTCGTACAAGAAAACTAAAGTGCGGCGGTGCGCCATCTTTCTGAAAGTGGGCATAACCTTTCTCCACCTTAATATCATCCAACTGAGGAAAAACATACTCCTCTAGCATGTCACAATAGACATCACCACTTGCTGTTTTTTCAACAAAAATGAAGGAACCTATAACTCTGTCATGTATAAGGCCGCACCAAACATTCACTTTGAGTGAGTCACGCTGATACTCAGTGAACTAAGATGCGGCTGTGAACCCTAAATTCTGTAATTGTGTCGATTCACAGTACCGTGTACATGAAAAGCCGCCTGATAGGTAAAAATTACATCTTTTTAAAAAATTGTTATTTTCGTCAATTTTGCTTAGCATATTAATAGAAAACTGAAATCTCTTGTCGTTATCTGTTGGTTTAATTTAATGCAAAATTTGTAACTTGTAAACCGTTAAAGAAAGCCTTTTGTGAACTACCTTATGAACAGTTGATCTCGGTATCGTCAACTCGAGACTGCGTCGTGTCAAGGATTTTTTAGGGCTACGTAGGCATGAAGTTCGGATTCTGTCAACATTATCTTCTGACACACGCGGCCTATCAGGCGACTTTTGTTTGCACAAATTTCAAGTTACTTTAAACCCACTTAGCCATTGGCGTAGGCGCATCACCACCATAAATGTGTCGAAAGTTCCTCTGTACCGAGACAACTAAAGGAGTTTCTACGAGCCAAATACCACATTCAGCTTTTTGTTGAGGCGTCGCCATTGCACTGTACTAACTGAGAATGAACTGCACTTACTGCGAACTAAACGATAACTGTAGCGACAAACACAATGAATTAATGTTTGCCACGCTATTGCAAGGTCAACGCTCAGCGGCGCTGTTAATTGTTGCGATAGACTCACTGAGTGAGAGTTTTCTACATTATTCTAATGTCAACGCTCATGTTGAAATTTACTAAATTGTTATAAAATCTTGAGAATATTAACTTCAAATTCATGTATAACATATTAAACTAAGATTTTGATTTAATAAAAATATTTAACTTTAAAGTCCCGGAGATCTTTTTGGAAACCCTGTATATACAGGGTGTTTCCAAAGAATTCTGAAATATTTGTGTGGATGATTCATCATCTAATTTTATGACGAAAAGTTCCTATAAATATGTGTGATCAGTTTTGTCGTTATTGAGATACAGGATGATGAATTATTTATTAAATAAATGTAATAACATTACAATTTTTGACATTAGTGAAATGAAAGTAGTCAATATTAGAGAGAAAATGTTCACAATGTGCACCTCCAGCTACAATACAGGCTTTCCAGTCGTCGTCGAATCGATTGGTGGATCCGCTCGAAAATATCAGGGTTATTGCGAATAACATTACAACCATCTACAGCGCGATTTTAAAGGTGTTCTAAATTTTTAATCTAGGTTGTGTAAAAGAGTGATTTTAAGTATCCGCATACACAAAAATCAAGAGGATTGTGATCAAGTGTCCTCAGGGGCCAAACATGTAGTGATCCCCGCCCTGTTCAACGATCGGAAGAAACGTTGTTTGAAAATTCTAGTATGATTAGTGCAAAATGTTAAGGATCACCGTCATACCTAAACCACATATCTTGTGCAATTCCAAAAGAACTGGAAGTTCATTTTCCAAAAAATGAAGGCATGTTTTGCTGTTAACTTGCTGAGGAAGGAAAAGTGGTTCTAGTAAACGATCGTCAATAATACCAAGCCAAAAATTGACAGAAAAGGTTTATTGGAACCGTGCTCCAACTGTGGCATGTGCATTTTTATCAAACTATGTATGGTTATTAAGTAAATTCATAATTCCATGTCTTGAAAAGTTGGCTTCATCAGTAAACAATACAGCACTATCAAAATTTGGATAGTGTGAAATTTTTCCTAAAAACCATTGGCAATCTGCATACGTAGTAGGTAGTTATTGTGTAGCAAAGCCTGTATGTGTTGAATATGATATAGTTACAGTAAATTTTCTTTTAGAATATTCCAAACGGTCTTGTAACTTACATTTAGTTGTTGACCAATTTTTCTGCTACTACTTCCTGGATGTTCATCTATAATTTGAAGAATGCGTTCTTCAAGTTGTGGAGTACTTACAGTTCTTGGTCGTCCAATAATATTATTTGATTTAGCAAAACTTCCAGTTTCTCGTAAACGAAGATGTAATCTAGTGCATGTTTCAGAACATGGTAAACAGTTATTTGGATAACGCTGGGCATACACGCGTCTTACCTCTAAGGAATTACCACTGGCTTATCCATACATAAAATGCATATTAGTTATTTCTGCATTATTAAATGCAGGCATGGTCAAAACGTTATAACTGAACACAAACGAAAGCAGATAAATGGATTTGACACTTAATTAACAACCAATTGTCAGAATTCCAATGGTTATTAAGAATAAACGTGTATTTTATGATTGATGAAAACTTTCATAGTTAAAATTAATTTATTACTTTGGGTTAAAAAACCGTGATTATGGCATAGATAATTTAATCATTTATGAAATATGCCTGCTAAATTAATTTAGAAATTATTGTCTTAAAACAAAATACCATGTTTATTCAAACGTAAATCTACATTTTACCTATTACAATTATTGGTATGTTTGAAAATTTCTATAGCTTCACGTTTTAATCTACCACGATAGCTAGAGACTATTGACAAGACTTCCAATTCATCAAAAAGTATAACATGTGAAAGATTTGTAATAGTATGTACATTCGTATTAATTTTCATAACAAGTGGATTTACCAAGGAAACCATATGTGTAAACTAAATTTTATTTAAAGTCAGAGTTCATTTATTAAATAAACAATTCAACACCCCGGAATTTCAATAACGACAGAACTTATCGCGCATGTTTATAGGAACTTTTGGTCATAAAATTGCATGACGAGTCGCCACATAAATATTTCAGAATACTTTGGAAACATCCTGTATGTATATATATATATATATATATATATATATATATATATATATTTTAATTAACGTTCGATTCTTATAAATATTATTTATTTATAGTTTTACCACAAATTTAAAATGTGGAATTTGTTTCTTTAATAAGAACAGGAAAATATTTAGTTATAAATGGC
>JAHWXV010192705.1:0-12026 GCA_024586415.1 Phrixothrix hirtus | reverse complement strand
GAAAAAGGTTAAAATGGCACTGTGCTTTGTAACAAGCTGCGGTTGGCACACGTGACATATGTCGTACCCCGCCAAGTGTCACTAGAAACCGCAGCCCTCGCAGCGGGTATCTTAGCCGGTACAATGATTACCCCGGTTCCGTTTCCCGACCCCACCACGGGGAGGTGATACCTTGCTTGATGTAGGGAGGCTATAGTCCCCCAAGACACTCTTCGGAAATTCGCAGCTAATCGCTTTAAAGGTCGTCAGAACACTAGAAAAACTATAGAACACACACTATCGCCCTGGAGTCATAGTTACTCCCGCCGTTTACCTGCGCAATAAAAAAGAAGGGTAGGGACAAATCTAATCAAAATATCTTTATTAACAAAATAGCTCGCCGCCTTAGAATTTAAGGTGAGCCTTTAACTTAAACTAATGATAATTTATAGTTTATCGTATGGCTACCGCCCTCCGGAACACCTGGAGTTTGGTAGTTATTTGTTACTTAGTATACTATGCTAAAGATGCTATTTTTCCTAATCTAATAGTTCTTCGTTGCTATAATCTAAGTGCAGTGTTGGTATTTGATGTTGTCTCTAAATGTATTGTTATATTTAACTGTTAGTCTAAAGTTATTGAAAGATTCGTTATTGAAATTTTATTAATTATTCTATCTTAAAACTAAGAGAGTTTCTTCAATGGTTATATCAATATCAAGATACTGAGATGTCCATCTTTGCGGTCTCGAAGCACAAAAACACTATAATTATAATTGCATTTCGCTTATTAACTAATCTTGGTTTACTTATCACTAAATTGTATTTTCACTGGTGAGTCCTTTCTCTGCTGGGTCATGTAGTGGGCGGTAGGTATGCAGGTAACAAGTTGGTGATGTGACGTCTTCTTATCCATAATGAGGTTTGGCCTCTTGTATAAATTGTGTAATGATTTGTGTTGTATATTTGTACATCATGAAGGTAGGTTTTGTATATGTAATTGGATTGATATTTATAAAATTGTTGATTCATGTTTTGAAATAATATATTGGTATTTTTGTTTGAGTTTAATTTGCATGTGTATAAATGTCCTTGAATTGTTGTGCATGTGTAATTGAAACGGTATTTATGAAATTGTTGATTCATGTTCTGAAATTTTTTAATATGCATGTGTAGAGATATCCTTGAAATGTTGTGCTGAGTTTGTATTTGCTATTAATGTCAATGTTATAGGTTGTAGATTTATTAATATCAATTATATAGGTATTTGAGTTGATGTCTAATTGTGAAAGCAGCAATTTTCGTTTCATGTAGAAGCTGTTAATATTTTAGTGAATTAAGATGAATGTAGGTTCGGTTATGTTATTAGTTTTTTTTAAAAACGTTTATGCTCTAGAAAGGATTTCTTATATGTCTATTATTTTTCGTGGGTAAATACTCTTTGCTAAATTGGAGATTTTTAGACAAAGTATATTGAGGTAGTGAAAGTCGGTTTCGTTTTTAAGGATATCTGGTATGTCTTTGTTGAGTAGATGAGTCCGGAGAGGTTGTAGTTGGTCCTGTATAATGTTGCAGTCTAGTATTACGTGTTCCGGTGTGCCAGTATGTCTGCAGTTGCAGTCAGGCGTTTCTGTACTGTTGATTTTCTTAAAGTACGTAGGGTTCGGTCCATGTCCTGTTAAAAAGCGTATGAGTCCTATGTGTATGAGTGCCTATCACGCTTACAAAATCTGACATCCGGTATGAATTGGTGGGTCCTTCTTCCCTTGGTCGAATTGCCCCATTGTTCATTGGATAGGGACAGAAGTTGCCTCGCGCTGACGCGCTCGACCACTCATATAGTGAACTGAATTACTTTCGAGCCTTCTAGGTCTAAACTCGCGCTCTAGCGAAGCACGTGTCCTCTCGAGTCCAACACAAATGTCGACGCTCGCCCGGTCGACCCCGAGGTACTCAGTTCGGCGTAGGAATTATTTAGAAGTCGCCTTCTCCAAAGAGCCGGGCTCTAAATATCCTCGATAGCCCCGCATGGGTCACCGGAAGGGCGAAGCAACAGGGTTCCCTTATTTCCCTGTATTTGGGCAGGGACAAATTCAAATTCAAATTCAAAAGTTCTTTATTCAACGTGGCTCAATAGCTTACAATTTGAAAAGAGCCTTATTTGATATTAAATAGATTGATTTGCTAATTTTTTATCTGGTTAATGCTACCGCCCTCCCGGTTAAGCCTTAGAGTTTGGTAGCCCTACAAACTGAACTTATTCCTAAAGATTATAGTTGTTACTCCTAATCAACTAACTATGTTGCTCGCTCTGTCCTATTTAGTGCTGCTGTTCGGGTTGTGGTGATATTTTCGGTTGATATTCTCGTTTGTGGTTCTGGTTTTGGATATGTTCATCGGAGTAATTGTTGTGTTGTGGGTGGTGTTGGTCGGAATCGTTTGACCTGTTGTTGATAGGTACGTTGTTAGTAAAAAGAAATTGTTTGAAATTACACTTAAATTACACTAATACTAACTATGAGTTCTACGGTAATAGTGCGTCAGTAGCGGAGCTACTGGAATGTCCGTCATAACGGAATTCGTTCACTTACACTAACTTAGTGGCTATTAATAGTTTGGTGGAGAGAGTCACAGCTATTAAAAGTTTATGCAGATTTCGTGTTTAGGAAGAATTTGTTTGTGTCTATTTAAGGTATGTTACGTCATCTTGGGTAAATTGGTTTTGCGAGGTTTGAAGCTTTTAGGCTGAGCATGTTAAGTAGTAAGTGGTAAAGTCTTGTGGATTATTGAGTATTTCTGAGGGTGTTTTATTATTCATTAATGTTCGCAGGGATTGTAATTGTTTTTGTGTCATGTCACAGTTAAAAAGTACATTTTCAGGCGTGCCGGCTTCTCCACAGCCACAGTTGGGCGTGTCTGCTATTAATTCTGTGTAAATGTGTCGGGTAGGATCCGTGTCCGGTCAGGTAGTTTATTGTCCCTTTGTTTGGGCAGAACCAACTGTTATGTCGACTAAAGCTGACGTTGGGTAGTAGTGTGTACATTCGTCTGCCTGTTGTTGCAGTGTCCCATTCGTGTTGCCATGTTTTTAGGATGCAGTTTGTAATGTCAGTTTTGGTTGTTGCTCTTTGTCCCAGTATAGTTTGTACTTTTTCTAGGTCGCCTTTTTTAAGCCAGTACCTGGCCGCTATCTTCTGGACTTGGAGGTGAGCGGGGATAATGCCCAGAATCACTAGCAGAGGGTTTAATAACGAAATGCCAAAGGCTCCGGTGATTCAGAGTTCGATTGCCTCTCTATGGGTAGATAGCAGTTTACTCTTAATTCAGCGTGTTGAGCCTACATTGATTCTGTGTATACAGGTACTAGCCGCATATGTTAGTATTGCCATGAGAGCGTTGTTTAAGTAGAGTCTTGCACTTGGCAGTGGGATCTTGAAATCTTTTCTTGCGATTCTGGCAGTCTTGTGTAGTATACTGGTTCCTCTCTCGCTGTAGTGTGTTATGTTTTGTTTAAAGTTCTGCTTTTTGTCTACATTGACTCCTAGGTACTTGTTGCTTTTGACTCTAGAGATCTTTTTTGAGTCTAGTGTCATGACTGGGTCCCTCTGCAGGGATCCCCTCACCAGGGTATAGGTTGTCTTTTCTGGTAATATTTGTAGTTTGATCTTTAAGCACCGATTTTGAATCATTTGTAGCGTCGAGTTAATTTTTGGTTCTAGTAAAGTGCTGGATTCATCTTCTAGGAGTAGTGCTACGTCCTATGCGTATCCGATACTGTCTGTAATTGTGTAGTCGTCTTCTACGGCTAGGAGCAGGTCATCTAGGACGATGTTCGAAAACAAGAGACCAAGGATGGATCCTTATGGGCATCCTTTGGTCACTCGTTTTGTTACTTTGTCGTGTTTACCTTTTATCGTAGCGTATCTGAGCTGGCAGTAGCTTCTGATAGTGCGTTTAAGGTCTTTAGGCGTGTTTCATTTGTATAAAGCTCGCATAAGTGACAGCCATCATAAGTTGTCAAAGGCGCCGCTGATGTCAACGCAGACCAGTGCCATGTATTTAGCTGAACTTTGCGAGATACTGTGTAACAGTTGGTTGATGGCGTCTTCAGTTAATTGGCCTTTTCTAAAGCCATATTGGCTTTTCCTCTGTTTGTTGTCTGTTAAGTGTGTTGTCAGTCTGTTGTTAAGTAGTTTTTCATGTAGTTTCCCGATAGGATTTAGTGTTTTGTGGTTCTTTGTCTGGTCCTTTTTTGATGATTGTCACGTATGCGTGTTTCCAAGAATTCGTAAACATGCCCTGAGCTATGCATTCGTTGTATAATGTACTTCAAGCACTAGCATTAGTAGTTCTTTCAGGACTTTTAATTTCGTCTGGTACTGGTGCTTTGTTGTCCGTTAGGCTGTCTATTGCGTCAGAGAGTTCTAGTTATGTTATGGGCGGTAGTAGATTTTGGTTTAATGTTTTATCGTATGTTTGTTCTCTGGTAGTTCTGTGCGCTGGATTGTCTGTTAGTATGTCATCGTCTGGTAATAGGTTGTGCAATAAGTATGTTACAGTGTCGTTTCATGTGGTTGTAAAGGTTCCATACCCTCTTCGTAGTGTGTTTATTTCTTTCGCGGTGTTAAGTTTGTTTGCTGCTAGTTTGTATGGGAGTCCGCATGGATTCGTCTTTAACTCCCTTTCTGCGAACGCGATCCAACTATTTACTTGGGTAACGTAAATTTCGTTAATGTAGTGAGCTTTGAGGGCTCTATATTGATGTAGTGCATACGTTCGCAGATCGGGTGTTTAAGGGTTCTGGAATATTCTCCTAGCTTTCCGTACTTGTTTACGTAAATTTGTTAGGTTGTTGTTCCAAAAAGTCGTTGTGGTCTTTGTTTTAGGGTAATGTCTGGGGATGGCAACTTTCATGGTGTCTGTGATGGTTTTGGTTAAGATGTTCGTGTAGTCGTGTATGTTTTCGTTCTGTTGTGTTATTGGGGGCGGTATGAATGTGTTTTGTAATATGGTCTAGTTGGCTTTCTTGTAGTTATATACTTTTTGTAGCTGTATAGATGGTTTTAGTATGTTTGTGAGATTAAGGGTGTATGTTATAACGTTGTGGTCACTATTGATCTGGTTATCTATTACTTTCCAGTCTTTTATGTAGTCTTGTGTTTGGATGGTGCATAATATTACGCCTGTATTCGTCTTTGCATTATTGGGGCCGTGATATGTCGGTGGATTGTTGGGTTTGTTTTAACATATCTTTTGTCGTCGTTTCTGTCACTGTGTCACGTATGCGATTTAGCGTTGGCTTTCACCGCATATATGACACGTCTGTTTGGGCATGTCTGCGTAATTTTTCGGATTTTTCCGAGGTGTAGATCTATGTCGTCTGAGTATTGAAAATACGAGCTTACCAGTATACAACCTCCCGATGCAGTTGTTATATCCACGCAAACGCAGTGGGAATCGCTCAGATGTCCCACTACGGTTATTATGTTTTTATTGAGTATGATGATAGCGGACATGGGTGAAGTTCCTCTGGTTATTTTGAGGCTGGATACTGGAATTCTCGGTATTTTGTTATCTGTCGTATAAGGTTCTTGTAGTAGTAGGATGTCAGTCTCGGTGTCCTCCGCAATATTGTGAAGTTCGTGCATAACTGTCGCACTTCCTTGACAGTTATGTTGCAGTAATTTGTTCATGTTACGGGTGTTTTGTTAGTATGTAGCTGTCTGGCCAGTTTTGTTTTGGGTTAAATGTAACTCGTCCGTGTGTTGTCACGCGGTCGCTGTAAAGTGATTGCATTCTATTTTCTCGCCTCTTCCTTTGAAGACTTTTTGTAAAACTTCTTCTATCTGGATGATGTCTGTGGTTAAATTTAGGCAGCGAAGTTGGATTCTATCCACTGCTCCAGGAACTGTAAATGCAATCTTGTTTCCGTTTGGGTGTGATGTTCGAGTGCAATGTCTTAATGCCGTGTTCAAGGTAGTATGCTCGTCTAGTCTACTCAGTTTAAGGTCTCGTTGGAAGTTGTTGCATGTTTCTGTGGTGTCAGATTTGTATTGTTGTCTGAGGGTTGTCTGTAGTTTGTTGTATGTCGTTAGTTTTATCCGATGTTTTTTTTTTAAATTCATGTATGTGGTTTTCGCACAGTCTTGTAGTGTTTTATAATGTTTCGTGTTTTCTGAATTTGTGGTTTGTTTTTTGTCGTTATTTTCTGTCTGCGTACTTCGGTCGGTCGATATTATTTGAAGATTTTTGAATCTGTAGGCAAGGGCTCTACGTAGATCTCTTGCTTTTTTGGAAGGGGGTGTTGGTTTAGGTTTTTTTATCTGTGTTGTAATTTATGGGGTTATTATCCGAAATTTGTTTAATGTTTATGGTAGCGTCTGTAAGGTTACTGTCCGTACTTTGTGTTTTGTTTATGTTAACGTGTGTGAGTTTACAGTCCATAGCCCGTTTTCTGTACCTGTCGATTTAGCAATAGCTTGTAAGTTGGACATTCCTGGTATGATTTGGCAGAACATTTTTTATCGCGCAACTTGCAAGGTATGCAT
The DNA here is from genome assembly GCA_024586415.1 of Phrixothrix hirtus. Classification (NCBI taxonomy): domain Eukaryota; kingdom Metazoa; phylum Arthropoda; class Insecta; order Coleoptera; family Phengodidae; genus Phrixothrix; species Phrixothrix hirtus. Next base: position 5,500 of record JAHWXV010192705.1, on the reverse strand, counting down.
GTCTGAGGTAGTTCCTTCCCGGGGCAAAGTTCTTTTTTGTGATTGCTGTCACCGCAATGGCCGCATGCCTCGTGCCCGGCCTTGCAACATTTTTGCACGTGGCCGAGGTCAAGAAAGTCCTTTACGTTCAGGGCGCTGAACCCAACGTATATTTTGCCTGAATTTAAAATTATTTTGCGTAATTTGGGTGTTACTTCAACTACCTGGTGGTGCGTCCGTTTACCGCGTGGGCCTGTTTTAAAACGGAGTCTGAACCCGGTGTCGAACTCTTCCTTTGTTATGCCAAAATTGTCTTCGAAATTTTGCGAGTATATTTCTGGTTTAAGTTCTTCTTCTGGTTTACTGGTTAGCACGTTGTAGGTGACGACCAACGGATTTCGTTTTCGGGGGAGTTTGTACCGAAGTTCTTTCTCCAGGTCTTTATGGTTGATGATTTTTATAACGTCTTCAGCGGTTGCCCTTTCTACTATTAGCATGTTGTTCGTTGCTCTAATTGTGTTTATTTTGATTCTGCCTTTGATGGGGTTAAGTTTTTTGGTGAAAATGTCTCTTATTTTGTTATTGTCTGTACTTTGTTTTGCTTGTATGAATACTGTATTGTTGTTTTGTTTGGGGTGTGTGATTGTGGGTGTTGTGATTTGTGTCTTAGTTATTTGGGCGTATGTTCGTGGTGTTATTTGTGTGTTGGCTTCTCGTAGTATTTTATTTTCAGTTTGTAATTGTCTGATCTCTTTCTGTAGCTGCTTGTTTTCGCCTATAAGCTGAGACTGGAAAATGGCCCACACTGAGAATTTGTCTAGATCGTTCTCTATAAAATTTGCAATCTCATTGTAAGTATCTAAAAGGTCTTTGTACGTTTGTGTAATGTCTGATGTATTGAGAATGTGTGTCTAGATTAAGTAGAGACCTCACCTGGGGTTCATCTGCTTTCCTCTTCTTATTTATATCATCGATGAGACTTGCCACGCTTCCCGCTCTCAAGACTCAAGACTGCCGTTAAGGCGTTATTCAGGTATAGCTTTGCATATGGCAGAGGGATCTTGAATTATTTTTGTGCAATCTTGGCTATTTTGTGTAGTACACTGGTACCTCTCTTGCATGTCTTAGTAATGTGTTTTTTGAAATTCTGACTGCTGTCGATTATTGCTCCTAGGAATTTGTTGCTGTCGGCTCTAGAGATCTTTTTCCCGTCCAGTGTTATTACTAGGTCCCTCTGCAGGGATCTCCTCACCAGGGCGAACGTGATAATTTCTGATGATACTTGTAACTTGATCTCTGAGCACCAATTTTGAATCCTTGTAAGAGTGGTGTTTGTCTTTTCTTTTAGTTCTCTTCTAGATTCTGCTTCTAGGAGCATGGCTAGGTCCTCTGCATATGCTACAGTCTTAAGTATGTTTCCATCTTCATCCATTGCCAAGAGCAGGTCGTCTAATACCGTATTCCAAAAGAGAGGTCCGCAGATTGAACCCTGTGGACACCCCTTGGTTAGTCTTTTGGAGATGCGACCAGTTGGACCCGCTATAGAAGCGTATCTGTCTTGGCAATAGTTGATGATGGTTTTGGTAAGGTCTTTTGGTAAGATGCTTTCGTGTAATGCTCGTATTAGTGCTGGCCACCAAAGATTGTCGAAGGCGCCGCTTATGTCGATGCAGACCAGTGCCGTGTATTTCGCAGTACTGTGCGAGATGGAATTCAATAATTGGCTTATGGGGTCTTCGGCCAATTTGCATTTCCTGAAACCGTATTGACTTGGGCTACAGTCGTGAGCTTCTAGATGCTGTGTGATCATTGTGCTTAGTATTTTGTCTTGTAGTTTGCCCATGGTGCTCAGTAGAAAAATCGGTCTGTAGGTCTTAATGTTGCGTGGATCTTTGTTTTCGCCTTTTTTAATGATGACTACGTTAGCTTGCTTCCAGAGGTTGGGAAGTTTGCCTTGGGCCAGAAATTCGTTGAAGAGTGCCTCAAAGATTGGTGTTAGTGGCTCTTTGTGGGCTTTAATGACTTCATTTCTGATTTGATCTGGTCCGGGTGCTTTCTTATTTGTGAGTTTGTCTATAGCGTTCGTTATGTCCGTGGATGTGATCGGTATGACTAGGTTTTGGTTGTGATTTTTTGAGTATGTCAGTTCCCGTGTGATTTTATGTTTTGGGTTATTTGTTGTAAGGTCGTCGTCTGGAAGTAAGGTATGTAGGAGGTATATAGTTGTTTCCTTCCATGCTGTTGTGAAACTTCCATCCTCTTTACGTAAAGTGTTTATTTCTGTTTATTTCGATGATATACCGCGCTTTAATGGCTCTGTATTGCTGTAGTGCGTACATTCGTAGATCGGCTGTCAATGCGTTTTGGTATGTTCTTCTAGCTTTACGTACTTGTCTTCGTAGGTTTGTCAGGTTGTTGTTCCAGAAGGTTGTCTTAGTCTTTGATTTAGCGTAGTGTTTGGGTATGGCAAGTTTCATGGCGTCTGTTATGGTTTTGGTTAGTTTTTTTGTGTAGTCATGTACGTTTTTGTTTAGATGTATTAATGGGGGTGGTGTAAATACGTTTTGTAGTAAAGTCCAGTTCGCCTTTTTGTAATTGTATACTTTCTGTTGTTGTATAGGTGAGTTTGTTGTGTTTGTAAATGTGAGGTTGTATGTTATGACGTTGTGGTCACTGTTCGTCAAGATTTCTGTAACTTTCCAGTCTTTTATGTAGTCGTGTATTTGTATACTACATAGGATTACGTCAATGTTTGTCTTTGTGTTATTCGGGCCGTGGTATGTATGTGGGTTGTTTAGTTTGTTTACTATGTCGAGTTGATGTTCTTGTATAAAGTTGAGTAATTGGTGTCCTTTGTCGTTGTTTCTGTGGCTGTGCCACATATGCGATTTAGCATTAGCGTCCATCGCATATATGACACGTCTGTCTGTGTATATCTGCGCAATTTTGCGGATTTTTTCGATATGTATGGCAATGTTGTCAGAGTATTGAAAATACGAGCTTACCAGTATGCATCCTCCCAATGTTGTTTCTATGTTCACGCAGACGCAGTGGAAATCGCTACGATGCCCCACTACGGTTGCTGTTATGTTGTTCTTTGATATGATTATAGCGGACATAGGTTGGTTTCCTCTGATTATTTTGAGGCTGGTTACTGGCATTCCCGTTATTTTGGCATCTGTTGTTGTGTATGGTTCTTGTAAAAGTAATATGTCTGTATCGGTGTCCTCCGAAATCTTATACAGTTCGTGCATAACTGTCGCACTTTTTGGACAGTTATGTTTGTGAATTCTGATCATGTCACTGTTGTCTGGTTATTATGAAGTTGCCTGGCCAGTTACGTCTTATGTTCATATTTGCATCTGTAGGGTTACTGTAAATTTTTTTAAAGCTTGTGTTAGCAAGTATGTGTTCAGAGTCCATAGTCCGTTTTTTGTACATGTCTGTTTAGCAATAGCTTGTACGTTGCGCATTCTTTGTAGGATTTGACATCACACTTTTTGTCGCGCAACTTACAAGGTATGTAGGTCGGTGGTAGTTCCTTCCGTGGGCATTGTTCTCTTTTGTGGCTACTGTCACCGCAATGATCGCATGCCTCGTGCCGGGCCTTGCAAAACTTTTGCACGTGGCCGAGGTCGTGACACTTGATGCATTGCAGAACTACAAGGAAATCTTTTACATTCAGTGCACTAAAACCTACGTAAATTTTCCCGGAGTTTAGAATGAACTTACGAATTTTAGATGTTACTTCTCCCACTTAGTGGTGTGTTGGCTTTCCCCGGGAACCAGTTCTGAAACGGAGTTTGAAACCGTTGTTTAACTCCTCCTGAGAGATTCCAAAGTTGTTTTCAAAATTTTGTGCGTAAATTTCTTTTTTTATGTCTTCTTCCGATTTATTTGTTGGTACATCGTATATGACTACCAATGGATTTCTCTTTCGGGGGAGTTCGCATCGTAGTTCTTACTCCAGTTCCTTGTGGTTAATGATTCTAGTGGCATCTTCAGCGGTAGCCATCTCTACTATTAGCATGTTGTTGGTGGCTCTGATTTTGTTAAGTTTTATGCGGTATTTGATGGGATTGAGTTTTTGTGTAAATATGTTTTTTATTTTCTTGTTATCTATTCCTGGTTTCGCCTGTATGAAAACTGTGTTTTTGTTCTGTTTAGGCTGTGTAATTGCATTTGTTGTGGTTTGTTGTGTGGGTGTCTTTGTAATCTGTGCATATCTGCGTGGTTGAATTTGTGTGTGTTTCGCGTAAAGTTTTGTTTTCATCTTGTAAATATTTGATTTGTTTTAGAAGCTGTTTATTTTCCCCTATTAGCGGAGACTGGAAAATCGCCCAAAATGAGAATTTATCTCTTAGCGTCTTTCTGCTTACTTTCGTTATCTTATAATTAGGGTTCAATTCATTTTCTATAAAGTTTGCGATGTCTGTGTACGAGTCTAATAGGTTTTTTTATTCGTCATTTATGTCAGAGTTGTTTAAAATGTTCGTTTCTAAGTTTAAAAGAGGCCTCACCTTTGGTTCATCTGTTTATCTCTTTGCATTTTATATCTTCATAGATGTTTGACACGCTTCCCACTCTATTTTTGTTTTGGCGCGAAGTCCATGGGTCTGAATAGTCGACCATAATTTTTGTTGTTATATTCTCTAGATTTATTATTTTTATGTGATCTAATATATATATATATATATATATATATATATATATATATATATATTTATTTATTTATTTCCGGCAATTTATAGATTGTTTGGGTAAAACTTATTGGCTAAAACTAAAACTGTTTTTGTTCAGACACTATTTCTAAACTAAAAAGTCACATTTTGTCTATAAAACTTCACTTGTCAAAATTAAATTTTCTCGATTGCCATTGACAGTTTAAAAATATTATGTTTTAAAATTTACAAATATTTTCTGACGTGGAATTTCTTTAACTATTTTCTCAACAGGTCATAGAGGATCCTTATGGGTAGGGAAATACACCTTCTCTGAATTTATTGGTTTAACTGTGACCTGAAAAAGCGAAAATAGTATTAAATATTGGACATTAATGTCATCACTTTCATGGCACTAGGGACAAATTAAATTCAAAGATCTTTATTGACAAAAGGGCTCAACGTCTGATAGATATAGGTTGAGCCTTGGTTGTTACAAAGATAGGTTAATTTACTGATTTTTTATGGAGGTTGCCACTACCGCCCTCCCGGAAAGTCTTGGAGATGCGTAGTGACCTAGAACTAACGTAAGCCTAAAGATGTGTGTGTGTGTGTCTTAATCTACTAATTATAATTCCCTGGTTCCTGTTTGCGTGCTGGTGTTTCTTGTGGTATTTGGTCTTCTTTGGACGATGGTGTATGTTGTAGATTGTAACTATTTAGAGTGTGTTGGTGCCGATGTTGTTGAATTAAGGATTGTTGTTTCGTGTGTGTTGTGTTGTGTTTTATGTTGTAATCTAAAATTAATCAACTTATATATATATATATATATATATATATATATATATATATATATATAT
>JAHWXV010192680.1:0-18461 GCA_024586415.1 Phrixothrix hirtus | reverse complement strand
ACATACTTAATTACTTTTTATTAAAATCTATAAATTATTTTTGCTTTAAATGAGCTCAAAATTTAATTATAAAGCTCTTGGTACATGTATAAAGAAAATTTTGAATAGATGAATTATTTATGCTTTTAAATTAATTTTAAAGTCACTAAGGTCAATAAATTCAAATTAAATTTAAAATGTGTAAGCGAAAGCCATGTGTTGTCTCACAACAGATTTTTTTAATTAAAACTGAAGCGAATGCAGTCATGTATGGTACCGATGAAAATTATTTTTAATGCTCTTTCCAATGATATGTCGCACGTATGGAGTTACCATTTGAAATTTTAAAGTTGGAGTTGCTTGGGTGGAGAATTTTGGGGGTGGGGTAATAATTACATTATCATTTTTGTTCCCCCTAAAAGTTCTTGGAACTGGAAAAGTTTTTATATCTGTTTTAGTTCTCGACTTACATCCCATTGATAGTTTTTAAATTGTCACCCTGTATGTTCGCAACTAAATTGAAGTAAATTAATTTGTTTTGCCAGCTTATTAAATGCATAAATAAAGGATTCTAGATATTAATAATAAATCTAAAAGAATAAAATAATTATTAGAAGTTAATTTAAAGGAAATGCAACTTAGGAATGTTAAAGATGTGATCTTTGAACCTCTATCCTATACGGACCCGATAATATTAATTTGTGCAATATTATCATTAGTTATAAAAACTGTTGTTGTGATTTGCGCACAAATTTACCAACTTATGTTGCGAATATTACTCTGTTAATTAACCTACAGAATGATCTACAGCTTCTTAAAAGAGCGATAAAATTAATTTGAACCGTCAAAATAAGATAACTGGTGAAATATATCACAGTAACGATTTATTCCTATGGAAACCATTGATATTGGAGACAAAACGGATGATAAAACAAAAAAGATATTAATACACATTTAAATTTAAATTCATAAATTCCGAGCGATAAGTGCGGTCTGCAATCATCATATGGAGAAGAACCAAATAAACACTATGTTATCAACACAGACAGCTTAGTTGCAAATAATCCATGTGAGAACGATACTACCAAAACATTAAATAGCTCAGATGACAAAATCTAATTAAAATTAAAATCGTTATATATTTGTAATAATTCCTCATTAATCATCTTCGTACTGAAATTATTACATAGAGAGAAAATAAAACAACGCCATCAACGAACGAAAAATGAATTTTAATATTCTATAAATTTGTTAATTGCCAAATACAATACCTACAAATAACCAGCATACATTTTGCTTAATAAATTCCATTAAAATGAGATATTTAAGTATTAAATATGAGAATCCTAAGTTTTATGCAATCCACAGTACACATAATAAAATTTGCAAGAAATTATGATAATTTTGTATATTTTCTAATAGGAGGTGCCTAAGAGCTGCATGTGGCAGAGTAAGGAATGAATGGGTGATGGATACGTGCCAGTTGAAGGAGATACTGCCTGAACTATACGAAAGAAGTGCGTTAAGATGGTTTGGACATGTGGAACAAATGAGTAATGAACGATTAACAAAGAGAGTATATGAGGCCAGTATAAATGGGAAACTAGTTAGAGGCAGACCGAGAAAGGGATGGCTGAATATGATTGAAGAAATTGTAAAAAGAAAGAGAATAGAGAGCGCAAAGAATAGGAGACCTTACTAAAAGCGATATATGAATTTAACGGAAGCAAAAGAAGTGTGTAAAGACAGAAAGGAATGGAGAAAAGTAGTGAATGGGTGATAATAGAGATGGTAGGATTGGTGGGTAATAGTGCCATGGTACCGGTACTGCATAGTACTGATAATTGTGGTGAAGGGTGGTTGTAGCGATATAGGTGAGAGGGGATTGGTGCATGGGTGCATGGGTGCATGCAGTGGTTGAGAAGGTGGAGACTCGGTATTGGGTTTTGCGTACCCCGCTAAGGGACTGGCATGATTGGTGGTAGTAGTAGTAGTACTTTCTAATAACTTTAGTGCTGTACATCCTATTTATAGGAATAGTTAATAGATGAAAGTATTACATGCAAGTAATAAACCCTTAAACAGTAAAATAACAATAAAAAGGTTTTCAATGTTTTTCTTCAAGATCGGATAGATAAAATCTTAATTTTCTTTAAAAGTTGCAGACAAAGTTGTCGAAGACATCCCAAATTTATTTTGATAAAAAACATCTTGATTTGACTGTTAGATGAAAGGTTAGCCAGTAATTAATTTATTATTAGAATCAGGGGTGGTTTCTTCCCTAGTTATTCAGTCATTTTAGCAGACAAGGTTTGAAGATAATGTGATTCCAGTGGATTTCCACATTTTCATTAATAGATAGGGCATATTTTAGGTAGGATAGGTTTAAATGAAGTTTATTTTTGTTGTTTTACTCAAGGGTTGAAATTTAAGATTTAGAGATGTTTAAGTTAGATTATCTTCATATAGGAATAAGTTAACAAAGTATAGAATTATTATTATAATGATATTTTGAGTTCAGTCAACCAAATAAAAATGCAAGTTAAGCGATGTTCAACAATTATTTCGCAATTCGATAGGTAATATTACGGTTCACATTTTGAAACTATACATAAACCACGTCATAAAGAAGACAAAAATATCGGAATTGGATGTCACAATCGATGAAGCAATCGAACTGGTTATTCTTTCCTTGGGAGAGGGCAATAATTCGTCCGAAGAATTATTAGAAGATATTTAATGTTTTTTCAAGCAATATTATTGCCATTGTTAAAACAAGATTCCGTGTTATAAATCTATAAGCCATCAAATTTCTAATCAAGTGCACAGTTATATTAATTTACCATTGTAATTCACACAATTTCTTAGCAATACAGCTTTTTAAATTTAACTTATATTTGACAAGGTACTATTTTTACAATAAAATGTAACAACATTATTTATTCTCAATAAACATCTTTTACATAGAAAATAATGTATTTTAATCAATTTTCGTAGAGTTTCTGATTACCCGAAACTAAGTAATTTATTACAAGAGTACACGTACAAACGGTTTTTTCTTTGTCCTATGGATTAGATTTACCCTCAATATACAGGGTGCGGCAAAACGGATAAAGCAGCTTGAAGGGGGAACTAGTCGGGCAGGTGTTGAGGTATGCAAGCATGGCTGGTCTCGTTGTGTTCGGGCGTAGGTCTGATTTCAGTAGCCATTATGGTTTGGACTGGAGGACATAGAGGCTTTGTTGTGTGAAGACATTTTGATAACAATCACTCTATGATTGCGATGTAAAGACCTTTTCGCCGGCGGTTCAACGTTCAGCGCAACAACGCCGGACCTAATACGAACACGATTCGTTTATGACTTAGGTTGGAAGAAACTGGTTAGAGCATCAAGTGAGTGGTCGCAACGCCGTTCCGCTAACAAGCACGCTGTTGCTTTATGAATTGCAAAGCGCAGTGTAAGGAGGATTCTTAAGTTAGAATTGAAATTTCATCCCTACAAAATAATGATGGTTTAGAAATTGAGTGAAGCAGATTAAGTCAACTATACAAATCTTTATGAGCAAATTCTTGCATAAATCCATCCAGCAGCTGCTTTCTTCTCTAGCGACGAGGCACATTTTCATCACAGTTGAACTGTTAACAAGCAAAAGTTTCGCTACTGGAGTGACAATAACCCCCAACTAGTTTTGTGAAGAACCGCTTTATTATAACGCTTTTTGTTGTTGGGAGGGGTGGGGGGAACCGCCCAACCAAGATGACCCGCCGCTCAGATTAGTTCTTATTGGAGTAGATTTGGGAATTAATGTACATGAGAAAAACGCAACGATTCAGATATCTCAGCTCGTTTAATCTAAAGATAGTACTTTGTGAACACTTTATAACGACAGAATCTTAAAAATTAGACCAAACAAAGAAAATCGTTAATGAATAATAGTAATATAATAACATAATAATGAATATAATAAATCACACGTGTCTGATAAATACACGGTAAGGGCGCCACTACCTTTTCCTATATAAAACAGTGGAAGGCAGAAACCACTAAATAATTATAAGATTGCATATTATCCGGAATCGTGGACCAAGCAAACCAAGGCGTCGAGGATGTTAAACCTTTGAATACCGTATCATATGCAATTAACATAAATAATTGAATGATAAAAGTTTTCTGAATTAAATTAGTAAAAACTATTGAACTGTATCTTAAATTTATAAATATTTGTGCAATTAAATATACGGTTCTTGGAAGATAAGTTCGGTCCTGGTAGCGTCTCGATGGCGAATAAATTACTCCTACTTCGTAGACTTGACGTAAGAAAAAATATGGGAGGACTCACCAAGCAATGTAGACAAACCACAGTTTCGATTAGATAAGCCAGACCTTCCAAATACCACAGGATTTTCTGAGACCCCCAAAGAAAACTTATTTGCAGAATTTATCTGGCCCTGGAGTTTTCCCTTAATAATTAATAAGGGATCCAAATTCAATTACAATAAAGTATTTATAAAAATTATTTAAATTGTTAAAAGGCAGAAAACAAATTTTTCCTCAAGAGAATTTGCCTTCTTTTAAAATATTCTCTAAGAAATGTCCCCAGAAAGGCTGATAAGATATGCAAAAGAAATAAATTTAACAAAAAGAAATTATCAGTATGACTAGAAACATTCAATTCAAAATGTAGGAGCAACTGCCACCTAAAGGACATAAATAAAATTGAACAAGAATATAAAGGAAACTGTAAAAATACTAAGATTAAAACTACAGTTCTATGAAGAAAAGTCTCCCATTGAAAAATAGAAATGTTACAATGCCCGGTTGCTTTAAAAAAATGGAACATTTTTGAAAAAAGAACAAATATGTTAGTGATATAAATGGGTTTAGTGAAAAGACAAAAAAAAACTTGAAGACCAAAAAGAGCGTGCTGAGAAATCATATTAACCTAAAAAACATAAGATGAGAATCTATTATTTCAAAACTAATCCTAAAAAGTGAGGTATAGACAGTACCTTAAATCATAGCGAAAACTTATTAAAACATAAAAAATATTGCTCCAATTCAAAAAAAAATAAACAGTAGCATGTGATTCCTACGCTAACGAAACGCCGAAAAAACGGGACCATTTGAATGAGTCAATAATTGGAAAAAGTCACAATAGATAAGTCACAAATAGAGACTTCAATTCAACTACTACTATACATTTTGAGCTGCACAAAACAATAACACATCGCGAACTAATTATAATTATCGCGACAAAAACACAGACTAATACTTTCAAGGTCATTGGTAACCCTAAAAGATTCAATAAACTTAACATATAATGTTTAAGATATTAACAATTTAAAAAAAATCATTGGTAAAAGAAACGAATTGGCTATCATAAATAGGGATAACAATAAGATATTCAGTCATGGAAATCTCCAGTTAAATCTGTACAACAAAGGTTGGTACCTAAAAATCAAAATCACAAACAAAAGTAAAATGTTACACAAAATCCCGTTAACCTTGCACTGGGAAAAAGCTCAAAAAAAACTGCAACGGTTATCCAAACGGGTCAAAAAAAATCGGTATACATACTTACGAAGGTAAGTATCAGGTGGCATAAAGGAATCAACCCTAAACAGCCGTTTTTAACAAGAAAACTGCATAAATCAAGGTATCCAAGGCCGTTCATACAAAAGCTTGCCCAAAACGAAGGCAAGAAGTGAATTTGAACCCAAAACCCTAATAAACTTAAATATGGGGGGCTTCACCATAATTTTAATAGGTGATCCCTAACCACTTCCAACTAACCTACAAAAATTACCAGGAGTAGCCTAAAAATCAAAAATCACTAAGTTACAGCTCATCACAGGAAATTCTGCTACCAAACCCTAAAAAAATGAAGAGGGCAGCATACTGTAGTAGTTGAAAAATATTACACAATATTTATAAAAATCCTAACACTTAAGTGTCCCAAAGTGCAATCAAAAATTAGTAAAACCTAAACAGAAAAGAATATCTAGAAAAATTCAAACCAATCAAGATATGTTCCCTTTTGCAGGCTTTTACTGCACTTAGGTACGGAAAGTGACCAAATTCTAAAACCGTTGCTACACGGCCTTGTGGACTGTCTAGCAGGCTTTTACTGCCCATACAGCCACGAAAAAGACGCCATATTCTAGGACGTGGCCTCACGCCCTTTTTTCTAGAGGGCGGATCATTCTACAGACACATCGTTGTTAGACCCAAAGTAGCCTTTAAGATCTTTAATGTGCAACAAGCTCGTGTGGCTACCCTTCATATCGACTAACTTATATGCAACATTAGAATGTTTGCGACTAACTAGATTCAAAATAAATTTGGGTGCTAGCTTAGCTGAAAATCTAGCACCTGCGTCAGACAAGATTTTATTCTTCCTTAAAACCTTGTCTCCTACATTAAAGCTGATACCATGCTTCTGTAGATTATAATGACGTTCGTTTTTCTGGTGAAAGGTGTTAATCCGACGACGAATATCCTGAAAGATCCAATGAAGAGCCGGCAGTTGTTCCAAGTATTGCCGGCACGCGGACGAGAGAATTTCACAACCTTCCAAGCTTCCCATAAAACTTCCCCGACACAGGACCGTGGTGACCAAAATTAACAAGAGCAGGGGCGTAGCCGGTGCCTTCATTGACAGCAATATTAATAGCCTGTCTAAGTTTGTAGAGTTCGAGGTCCCAGTAGCTATGATCACGGACATAGGAACGGATGGCCGTACCGACTCTACGATTGACGCGTTCCACGAAGTTGCATTGAGGTGAGTATTTAGGTGTAAACCATATTTTTTGTACCTGGTAGCGATTCATTAACTGTTTGAAGGCTGAACCTGCGAACTGCGTTCCATTGTCACTCAGTTTCATCTGAGGTACCCCAAAGAGAAGGAAAGCATCATTTTCTATGCATTTAATTATATTATGGGCGGTAGCACTACGAAGAGGGAACAGCAGGGCATATTTCGAGAACCAGTCGCTCACTACCAACAAATAGGTATATCCTCTTTTAGATCGCGGAAAAGGGCCCATGAGGTCCGCTGAAATAATCTACCAAGGGTAGACAGCCTGTTTTCCCTTGGTTATAAGGCCCATGCGTGGCAGTTTGGTTACTTTCTGTTCCCCGCACACCTTACATTTCCTAATGTACGCCAAAAGATCTTGGCTGAGACCTGGCCAGAAATAGTAATCACGAATACGCGCTAAGGTCTTAAAATAACCAAAGTTGGCGCAAGTCTCGGCCTCTCGTTTGGATGATGTGGGATGGCCAATGCACTCACTAGATTTGAGTGTTTGTGACTTTTTTCTTTGAGGATATCTGAAGGAAAAAGTGTTCAAACATCCCCCTCAGGGCTACCAGAACTAAGAGAGAAGATTAATCCCATACCCCACGATATGTGTGTACGACCTGTCCAAAACTTCAGAGAACGTCTCCAGCAGTTTGTTGATGTTAACGGCAGCCACCTTAGTGACATTAGTTTTAAAACTTAATCGAAATAAAATGGTATGTACTGCTAAATTGAAAAATAAAAATCGTATTTCTCTATATACGTTTGTTAATTTTTTATAGCCCCTCAAAACTGCTTCATCCGTTTTGCCATAGCCTGCAAATAATTTTTGTATATTCTGCTTCTATGAAAAAATTATGTAACTGAAACATATTTAAATGATTCATTACTGCATCTTGTTTTCTAAAAACTATAGTTTGTTGAAAATAAATAATTCGTTTAGATATTTAAACAACTAAAATGTACAGTGCCCTAAAAAAAGGAATGGATAATGTTATAACTAATATTCTAAATTATATGCTAGTTGTGTAGCCAACTCATTCTAAAGATCCTATCACTTTCAAGCGTAGTGAGGTAGTGAAGATGCCTCGACAATTGTTCCACTTCATTTATTCATTATTTAAGCGGCACTGGAAAAATTCTATTTGTGCATTCTTATATTTGTGGCAGTATCATCTTCAATTTGTACATTGTGTATATTAATAAAGAAAATTATTTTATGCATACTATACTTTAACATGTAGGAGATTAGACTTTGGATATCAATTTATTTATTTTCTTTCGTGCTTTCCATAAAGATAATTACGTACTGCTACTGCTTTATTTTTACTCAAGCAACCTTTTAACGTCTTAGCTTATCGCTTATTTGCTTATTATTACAAAACTACTGTTTTGCATTACAACATTATATATATTTCAGTTTTTATAATTTCACGTGACCGAACATTATTTAAGTTATTAATACTCTTTTATCTTGTTTAGTATTTTTTCTGACGCTCTAACTTGCTTAGCTACTTTAAATATAATACGGCGAATTTATTTATTTTCCAATACATCCAGTATGAATATTATTTTGAAATACATTGGAGAAAACTAAAAGGAATTTAAGGGAAATTCAAATAATGGAATCTAAATTATCAGTTCAATGTATCTTTGCTTGTAAACAATAATAACCCAAGCATAATATAAATTAGTGTTGTCATACGTCCATTATTGCATCTGACAGACAATATGTGAAAAGGTACATATTTTATAAACATCCGTTAATTTCAATTTTTAAGCAAATTTATATTAAACTGTAAGCATTATCATAACTTACTTTAGCAAAACAAAATATGAGATATTTTAAGTGTTACGTAATATATGGACGTTTTCATGGATATAATTTACGAACTAGTTTATCCAGTGCAACTATATACATATAAATCTACAGTAAATATTCCTTATTTGTAAAAATTACCTAATAACATCTTTTTGTGTGAAACAATGTCCAATATTTCTTCAATAACATACAACAACCCTATGTACATGGAATGATCATATCATAACTTATATACTGGACAGCAGAACAATTAACTATACAGTTATTCCCTTTTATAATCATATAATAATTCCACATATTAATAAACAATTTACCTGTATAAATTCATGCAAATGTCAGACATTGTCGATTGAAGAGTAATTGCTTTACAGACATTTCCAAACGGAAATGAAGGTTTTGCATAAGGAACGCCTTGGTGTTTCCAATATACATATTTTCTACAGTAGTGATTGTATACAATAATGAAAATAATAGTAATAAACACTATCAAAATATACATTTCCTTTATTTTAAACTATTATTGGTATAGATTCAACATTAATGCAGCATTTACTCACTCAACTTATCGTAATATACTAAATATTTGTTACCAACTGACATTGTTTTATGGATAAAAACATTGATTAAAGAAATTTAAGAAAGATATGCAGTCATGAATGAAAAACAGCAATAAAAGCAAGTGAGTATAAGACGGCCACTTTTTACATATTAAGTCGCAAAAAGTATTATATTACTCTTCAACCTCCCTCGGCCTTGTTTTGAAAAAATTATGTAAAACATTTTACAATCTGATTTTTAATTGGTAGAAGCAAAAATGAATTTTGATTTCTAATTATTTTTAATTTCGGGTCTATAGTAAAAGATTATTAATAAATTGAAATTATGATATCTAATAATTACGTAAATTTTGCAAAAGCTTGTTAAACCTGACCGATTTTAATAAGTATCGCTTCTGACACTTTTTTAAAATTGGTGGATTTTTTAATTTTACATTTTTGCCAATAATGTACAGCATCATTTTAAATGTTTGAAGATAGTCTGAATTTGGCGTTATTCAATTTCGTGTATTTTGTATCTTCTGCGTAGCTAAAGAATATAAGTGCCAAAATTATACATATAAATAAAATAAACGACTCGTATGCATAAAATATCATTGCTTATTCCGGATGGCAAGAAAGTCTGGAATATTGCAAATAACTTAAAAACGGTTTTATTAATTTTTACAAATATTTGGTGGTCGATACAGTAAAAAATTCTAAATCTAGGGGAAGAACATAGTTATACAAGTATGGTCAACTTTTTATTTTTAAATAGAACACCTTGTATATTTTTAATGGATATTAATAGATCTCTTTAGAACAAATTGAACAATATACGGTTTATTGGGTCTATCTGTCGAAATTACAGATTTATTGTAAATTAATGTTTTTATTTAAAAATTTAGTTTCATCGACATAAGTAACTTCTTAAAAATAATAGCATAACAAGAACAACAAGGTAAACATTAATGTTTCAAAAGATGTTAAAAATGTCTGCCATTCTTTACTAAACAATGAGCAAGCCTGTCCCAGAATTCTTGAATCACATTTCTGATGACATCTTGGCGAATTATCTGAATTTCGGCTGTAATACGAACTTTCAGATTTTCAGTATTCATCGGTTTGTTCTTATAAACTTTATTTTTTATATGGCCCAATAAAAAGAATCTAAGGGGGTCAGGTCGGGTGACCTGGCAGGCCACTCAATCTTACCCTTATGACCTATCCATTGGATTCGGGAACCTGGAAACCGAAATGTGCTGGGGTACCATCTTGTTGAAACCAGACACTTCCCCTGTCAGCATAAAGAGCTTCCACATTAAGCAAATCACATTCTGGCCAATAATTCCTGCCCAAAAATTCACTTTTTGTGGCCTTTGAGTGTGAGCTTCTGCCATCCATCGTAGATTAACTGCAGACCAATACCTACAATTATGTCTGTTAACAAAACCATGTAATGTAAAAGTGGCTTCGTCCGAAAACACGATATTTTGGCAAAATCAGGATTAACATTACATGTCTCCATAAGATGTTCGCAAAATTCTGATCTTTGATGCAAGTCGTCTTCGGAAAGTTCCTGTACTAAATGGACTTTATAAGGACGAATTTTCTCACTTTCAAATAAATGTTTCACAGACTGATGGCAGATATCGTGGTTTGACGCTAACTGTCTAAACGATTGCTGGGGATATCTAGGGCTTTATCGCCGCCAGTTGCTATTTTTGGTTGTCCAGCTTTTGGTCGGTCTTTATCACTACCAGTTTGGTTAACATTTTTCACTACCTTGCTTACGCAAGACTGAGTTATTCCAGGTCGATTTGGATAAAGTTGATTAAATAAATTGCATACCTCCTCCTGCGTTCTTTTACGCCCACCATATCGGAGCATCATCAAATCTGAATTTTTTCTTTTTCGCTTAAAGCTACCATTTTACCTCAAAACTTTTTAAAAATGCCTCCAAGAAAAAGTACTGGTACAATTGACGTTCTTAAAATAATCTGGTTTATTTTTTTTAATGTCATTAGATTACATGGCCAAGTAAATTTTTAAATAAAAACATTAATTTGCAATAAATCTATAACTTCGACAGATGGACATAATAAATCGTTTATAGTTGAATTTGTCCTAAAGAGATCTATCAAGATCCATAAAAATATACAAGGTGTTCTATTTAAAAATAAAAAGGTGACCATACTTGTTACTTACCCTGTATAACTACGTGAATGAAAGTCCTTCCCCTAGATTTAGAATTTTTAAGTGTATTGACCAGCAATTATTCGTAAAATTTAATAAAACCCTTTTTCAGTTATTTGCAATATTCCAGACTTTTTGCCACCCGGTATAGTAATTCTAAAATCGCGCTGGTAAGGTTCAATAAAACGTTATGAACATGGTTCAATGATTTTAAATGTAAATTTTAAATATATCGTTTGGTGAGCAAAAATTGAATAACCGATAGCGCATTTTAAAATTGTATGGACCTCTAACTTTTACTATCTCAGCATCATATGCGTTAAGGGGAATTAAAATAGTAATTTGCTTTTCTATGGGAGTGGCCCATCATAAAATAGATGAATAATTTATGATAACTAAGCAACACGATGATTGTTCACATTAATGTAATCGACTTTACATTTAATAGTACCGTACGCTTTTATTTCTATTAGGTTGGTGTGGTTGAATTGGAATCATACGACGTTATCAACTCGGTATCCACTAGTTAGCCATCGATTTTACAAAAACGGCATGTTGGACATGCGATGCATTAATTTGTTTAAATATTAGCAAATCTTCTGTATCATCAGATTCAGTTGATTCTTCCTTTTAATATGAAGTCGTAACCTTAATTTAATTTTCGATCAAGCAACAACCACTTCATCGATATGGTACAATTTTCAACAAACAGTGGATAAGTACGTTAATAAAACCAACGTTTTCATAGATTCATCTTAAAACTCCCAAATCAACAAAAATGAATTGGTGGCTGCACCGCAAATAAATGGAAATAAAACACAAGGATATTAACAACGTGATTTATTTTTTAAGTACGCCAGATACATATTCAAAATTGAACTATTTTTCATGAAAGTGTGACTGAAAATAAATGATAAAGTTCACTTTAAAGGCTTATCGCTGTCGCGATGCCCAAAATTCACTTAACAATTAAACACCATTTTCCATATGTACAAATCCCAAGTATACTTTTTGGCAGAACTAACGTGAGTATTTCTTACTTCAACAAGAATGCTACAGTAACCAACTTAAAAATATTGTTCATTTCGTAAAATAAACTTTTAGAAATTGTGTAATCCCTATGATCAGATTTCCAAGTCAACTAGTTGACTTATGTAACATTAAGGGGAGTATTTAGTAATATAATGTAAACAACCGTAAAATACATTTTATGTAAACCGGGGTTTCGAATTCTGTCCATATGCATGGATTTGAGACCACCAGAAAAATTAAGTGCATTCTAGTATGCAAGTAGTAGGGCGCTACGAAAACAAAAACATTTTTTTTAATAAATGTGGGCCAAAAAAATTTAAAAAGTAAATTTTCTAGTATCTCAAATGTTCGAAAATTGTAATTTTACTTTCTGTAGCGGGGTAGATAACTATAAATGAAACAATTCAAGATGGCAAGATAGTTGAACAAATTAAAAGCAACCCTTTAATTTGCTACCCCGCAAATGCAAAACGCAAAATAGATAGCCAACACATTTGCCAGTTTCGTCCAATAACGTATAACAATCATTTTTTGGTCCTACGCCCCTGAAATTGTTAAAATTGGTAATTCCCTGAATAAATTGTTTTGCTCCGGCCACCACAGTGGAAATTGGGTTAGGTTTTACGATTGGGTGAAATTTAAGGAAGTTAGCATGCAGGGATTTTTGCATAGGTGCTCAAAAGTCAATAATTAATCGTAAATAAGGGTAAGATAGTCGCGAATAAGGGCGCCACTTTATCTTTAGATAGTTCGGAAGACAAAGAGATCGAGCTCCAATTATTTCATCTAGGATTACGTTTATATGTACGTACATTAACTTAGTCCTTTCTATACACGTCGCTGGATTTCACCCTCGATCAGGTAGAATTACGACGGATTACTTAAACTAATTCATTGCTAAAAATGATAACTAATTCCTGAAAGAAAGTATAGGTTATCACGACGTGTCTACATATAATAAAATAAGATCTGTACTTAAAAATTGAATATAATAAGCAGTAAAACGTAGGACATATAGTTAAGGAATTATAGGTTCTCCCACTTGTAATTAACGGGAGCCATTATGTACTATTTCTAAATCAAGGGGCCCTTGTGTTACTAAAATTAAACTAATCTAAAATGAATAAACGAAGTTGACCATAATGACCCTAAATATTATAAAGTATTAAACATTCACAAACGTTAGTCTTTTAATTATAGCCTTACGGACTTGTCCTGTACTTCTACGTGATCATCTGATTTGCCCCAACCGGAACAATTTAGCGAGGGGTGGAAATTGACGAATGTTAATTAACAGAATTTATCACTTACTTGGTGACCTGAAGATTGCGTTACTGTCGGAGAAATTGGAAATTACAGATGGCGGTCTCGGATATTCACTTAATGGTATATACAATACAACCTTATCAGGATTAACCCCTTGGGTTTCAATTGACAGGGAGTTGGAATCTAGAAATTCGCCCTAAGCGGATACTAACTTAATCCCTTAAATCGACATCGGGTACTTCTTAACTATACTTTTGAATATCCTGACGACGCGCACTATAAAAGAACGCAGCTTTTCTTATTTTCGATATCAGCGGTACTTGTGAAGTGAAGTCTTTCTCCTTGAAATTAAAGGGGTGAAGACGAGAGGGGTCAATGTATATTTTTAAACTTGGCTTTCAATCAGGAATTGTTGAACATGTATGTTTATTTAAAATAATGCTCCAAATTTTTATAAAATGTAACTTAGGATTTTGAGCTTTTCATAATTGTTCGTAAAATGGAATTATATTATTTATAATGTTACAAAGAAATTTTGACGTAAAACTAATATTGGCACTTTAACAGTTGGATTTTATTAATACTACGTGGAAGTATATACTGGGTGTTTTCAAATAAGCGACTAAAGTCGTAAGATTTCCAACATCCAACAGGGGAGAGATTTTTGTAGAAAATCGATCACGAAAGACGCGAAAAACGACACGAAACTAACGCACAACAGAAGGAAGCTAGAAGTATCAACGGTCATCAACATAAAAGCCAAAACCAAAATACTAAAGTTCAAAATTCAAAAATCAAAAAAAACCAACAAACTAACCTAAGAAATGAACTAAAATTGACCGACGATCACTAAAACTGAAACCTATAAACTAACAAAACGAAAACTTAAAACCAAAACGTAAAAATATTCGTATATTAAAACAATATTACCTGTGTATTTCGTAAGTAAGGTACAAGAGAGAGAATGAAACTGAAAAGGTGTGAGAACAAGAGCAGTTCGGGATTTGGAAGCACTCTGTTAAGAACACGACTAAAGTCCTAGACAGAACGAGAGGAGAGGAAAAAGAAAACTAGTTCTATTGGAAATACCAATCCACGCGATCCACCCATTGTGGGTCTCCCACAAGGAACACAAAACCTAAATTCCATACTAAATGTAGAAAGAGGCAGAAATAAAAGGTTAAAAGTGTATTAAAAAAAAGAAAAATTCAAAAACTAAACTGACTACACGAGCAACGATTTACACAAGTAAAAATGACACATTAATCGGTAGGGGAGGAATTTAAATCTTTGACGTGCCAAATACCTTTGGACACTCCTGAAGAATCGGTAAGTTCGTAGGTTTGATATGATACATTTTTTAGAATAATAAACGGATCAAGAAATTTGGGGACTAATTTTGCTGTAAAATATTTTGAAGCGACAGAGAGGACATAGTTTTTTCGCCAAACGGTATCTTCGACCGAAAATGTATCAGGGCGATGTTTTTCATTATGATATTTCTTATTTTTGTCTGTGGCCACTTTTAAACGTTGCGTGATATCTTTATGCAGTGCTGCCAAGGGATGTGATTTGTTTACTAGAGGTTATCTATTTGCCACCAATGTATTATCTATATCGTGTGTTTGGGCATTGGATTCGTTGTTTTGTAAAATAATCATGTTTATGCCGAAATTTGTGAAATAAGGCGATACACCTAACACTTCGTGAGAGGCAGTACGAATTGCACAAGCTATTTTTAACAAATATTTGTCCCAATGTCGGTGGTTGTCTTGGACATAAGAAGCAAGCATGGTTTTAATGATACGGTTTACTCATTCCGTAGGGTTTGCTTGAACGTGATAAAAAACGTTAAAATTAATTTTACAACGGTAAGATAAAGTTATTCGAGAAAATTCTTTACTTTTAAATTGAGCTCCGTTATCGCACAAAATTATTTTAGGTATACCAGACATTAAGAATACTTGTTCTTCAATACGCTGTGTCTCTTGAGACGCGGTAGCAGTACGAAGCGGAAACAACAACGGAAATTTTGTAAAATAGTCTACAACTACTAAAATATATGTAAAATCTTGAGTTGAACGTGGTAGAGGACCAATTAAATCTGTAGAAATCATTTGCCAAGGTTTGTCAAGTAACACATGCCGAGTCATAAAACCAAGCGGTTTTTTCTGTTCTGATTTTTGCGCTAACTAATTATTGTTATTGATTATATTAAACCTCAACACCGAATGATTGGCTCATCGTCTTTCATTTTTAGACAGATTCCAAACTGGCTGGATCATTTCTGCATCATGTGACTGGCCCTCATAAATTCGAATAAGTAATTAGAACATTCTGACTTTTTTATCAATTAAGGTAGATAATTATTTATATTATATTTTAAAAACAACAAGACACGCTCCCCTCCTGTTTTACATCTTTTTTTCAGAAGTGGGACCAGACTGCCATGCGCTTTGTATATTCGAATAAAAATAAAATGTTTATGGGTCTTATTTTGTCAGGATGCTAGAGGTGTATGATTTGCAGAAGTTATTGTTCATAATTTTGTTTTTGCATTTTTTTTCTCTTTTTCAAATTAAAAAGGTTCACGATGGGTAGTAATAAGCGAAGAGATTATCGTTCAAACTCGTCTTCAGATGAAGAAGACACCGACGTGGTCATAGCAAGCAAAGCTCATCAAGGAGCACTGAACGATCAATTGATAGACTAACCAACATAATGGCGAATTTTATTGAACAATCAATAGCTAGAGGTAGTAAAGCTGAAGTGGTGCCCATCTTTGATCCTGCAGACTAATAACAACATGTAGAAACCTGGTGCAATAAAGTAGATGAGTTGCAACAAATTTTTCATTGGTAAGAAGAAGTAACTATCTACTTTGCAATTTCTAAATTGAAAGGTTTGGCAGCAGTATGGTATAAAGGATTTCTTACACTTAAAATGTCCTGGAAAAAATGGAAAGAAAAGATCTAGATTGCATTTCCGTCTAGGCGTGATTTCTATGAAGATTTAAAAGTGATCATGCGTCGTCGTAAACGCCCAGACGAAAATTACGCAAACTATTTTGATGAAAAATGCGCACTTCTAAATAAACTGAAGATCGCCCGTCCTGATAAAATATCTCGTATAATTGGTGATATTGACGAAGTTAAAACTAAGGCGAAGGCAGGCCAACGCCAAACTTCAGAATCATTATATCAGTATCTGTCATCTCTAGGCAATGAACCTGTTTCAACACAAAGTCATAAATTCCCCCCTCCTTCTTACACTTAAATCTTTAATGTGACGTTAAGGGAGGTTAGAGTCATTGAAAAATCTATAAAGCATTGTCAACGAAAAGGGAAATTTTTGCTACAAAGGAATAAATCACCTTTTATTATGACAAATAAAGCTAAAATATGTATGAAGGAAAATTACTGAGAAATATTGTAACACACTGCAACAATTAATATTTACAGATAACAAATGTAAGAAAGGTGAATAATTAATTGATTAAAACTTACCAAAATTGATTTTTAAATATGTAGACAAAATTCGTTTCAATAAACAATGTAGCTATCAATTCCCTATATATAACGACAAAAATTGATCCATATAAGAGTCTATGTCTGCTGCAATCCTTTATCAGGTAAGTTAGTATCCATTTTACAATTATACACATTGTTGTGAATTTGTAAACATTGTCTTAGAACTACCTGCTTATATCACTTCAAAGACCATCGCTTGCTTTCATTTTCTATTTAGAGACTATGTAAATAACATCTACATTATCAATAGACGACCCTTTTGTATTCATGGACCTGAGATAAAGCCTTTGAGGTTGTTTACGGTGTCGCTTATGAACAGACACCCCTCATGCAGGCATACTCACAATCTCACCCGCCAGCAAGGACGCACATACGCACCCACGCGTACGCACACCCACATACGTGCGCACACATATATTTGAGTTTAAGAACCAGATTAAAGAAATCAAATTCAGTTTATTAATTAAAACATAAACTATCATACACAAAGAATCAAAATTAAATATGTAAAATAATAAAATAGGATAGAAGTTTCAGTCTTTATTAACTTTAATGATGTTAACTAAATAGCTGTATATATGAAACTCTTTTATATTCAAATGGATCTTTGGATTTGATTATGTTTGGCATTGAACTTCAAGAGGTCTATGCTGGACTCCCTTATACTTGTTTTAATTGATGTCTTTTTATCAGCTGCTTTCATTTATAACTTTGCGGCACTACATTAGGACTTAGAACTGAATCGAATGACTGGATCATTGCCAAAAGATGCCGAGTCTATTGAAGTTAGCCCTTATGCAAGCTTTTCCGTTTTTATGACAACCAATTTGTAAATGCGTCTTTACCAATCACGTAACTTTCTTTTAAAGCTATTTTTATTCAATCCTTATTTTATAAATATTAGCTTGATGGTTTTCTTAAGATGAACACTTAACTGGGTTTTAAGCTTTACTTGATATATGTCTCGAACTTAGATATGGATTTTCCTGTCTGAATTTATGTTTATAAAACTTTTTGAAATGTATGCAATTGTTCATTTTTATGAATACAATTTTAAGGAAATATTTTTCTGAATTTTATTTTTAAAATGCATAATTAAAATTTTTTAAAATCGGAAAAGGCACAAATATCGAAAAGTTTTCCTTGGCCGGGATTTGAACCCAAGATTTTTGGATAGGTACTACAACATGCTAACTGTTGCACTACCAAGGACCATATACCAGCCTGTTGAAAATCTTTCTATAAATGTGCCACTTTTTGAAGTAACGATGTTTATACTAACTTGCCAAGACTCGGA
>JAHWXV010192661.1:0-10266 GCA_024586415.1 Phrixothrix hirtus | reverse complement strand
TTTATTGGTTAAAAGATGCGCAATTTAAATATTTGTTGTGTTATGTGAAATAATGATCACTAAAAGACGAGCAACTTGCATTTTTAAAATTTCTACCGTAGAAATTCGTCGATAATTTTAAAAGTGAAACTTTAATAAATTGAATTCTTAATATAGCTAAAAATATATTTTTTGAATACTTGTTTATTCGGTTTTTATATTAAATAACTGTTAATAAAAATATACGCAACTTGCATTTAAAATTTCTACAGTACAAATTGGTCGATAATTTAAAAAGTGAAACTTTAATAAATTTAACAATTTAATTCTTAATATATCTAAAAATATATTTTTTGACGACTTGTTTTTCAGTTTCATACTAAATAGCTATTAATAAAAATATACGCAACTTGAATTTTTAAAATTTCGATTGGTTTAAATATTTCTCGTTGTTGTTATGTAAAATAAAACGAAAAAGTATTAAATTCATCTTATATTAAATTTTCTAACTCTAAGATGTCCGAAATTATGTCTCTTAAATGAAATTAACCATAAACACCAATTTTTAAAAATCGTTTATTAATTAGTTAGTTAGTTTAAAACAATAAGACCTTCTCTATCAATTAATCAATCAAACAATCAGTGTAATTCGTTTATGTGCGCACACTAGCGAGCGCATTTAAACGGAAAAAGCGATTGCTAATGCACGCCCCCCCCCCATTTTATATAAGTACTTTGCAGCTTTTTAATGTTCAATTGTCAGCACTTATAATGCATCATGTAATCCGCTGGCACGGCACGCCATTTTATTATTCTTCTTCTTACTCTTACACTTACTCTTACTCTTACCTTTCTCTCTTTCTAACTTTAACTTTTCATACATGACCGCACACCATTTTGTTCTTACTTCATATTTTAAATACATTTCGGCGGGCCATTTTGTTCTTACTACTAACAAGACACGCCTCTTTATTACTTACTTACTAGGGGCGGCCATTTGTACTCATTTATATCTTTAATACATGACAGCGCGACATTTTGTTCTTACTTCATATTTAAATACATGTCGGCGCGCCATTTAGCTCTTACTAACAAGACACGCCTTTTTATTACTTGCTGGCGGCCATCTTTCATTCAGGCACGCCCCTTTTACTTACTTACTATATTTCATCCTTCTCGCCCTATTGATCAACCCACTTTTCGAGCTCAATCTAATCAACTCGCGGACAAACTACTTCTTTACAGATACGCCCACATGACTACTTGCACACTTGGACACGCCCATTTACCGACCCGTATTCCATCCTTCTCGCTTTCGCCGTAATCACACTCCTGCATCTCACTCTTGGAAAACTCATGGAGGGGGTACCTTACCTACTACCCCGCATCCGGCTGGTGTGAGGGATACCCCCGCACCCCTCTTATCAATCTCCCAAAGCTATCCAGAAGGTTACTTGGTATACTACTACTAATGCGCATAGAAAACTTATAGTTTCTACAAGAGAACCCTGGATTATTTTGATCCTATAAACTAAAAAGATTTTTGTGGTTACCTATGTGTAATTGCAGTTTAGTAATTATAAGGTTCCTCTTCAGTGTGTTCGAATTTTAACTAAAATTTTTTTGTTACTATTTGTTAAATTGCATGTTGCTATTATGCAATACTTGGTGGAATATAAGTTAAAAAGATGTTTAACTTTTTAAATTTCCGGTATGAATCCCACCATGATAAAAATGTAAGCGAATTAGTAATATGTATAATTTTCATTTACTACTTTTCTGGTTGTATGCGAGATATATTTTTATTAAAAGATTAATAGATTTCTAACAAATTGTAACAAATATAAACTATTTAAAATATTCATAAATATTTGTAACCTACTTACAACAGTGAACAGAAATATTTACTTGCAATATTTACTGGATATTTAATAATTAATATCTACTGTTTTATATGTATTAATTCTAATATGTAGAATAATACATTACATATTCATATTAACGTCGTTTAGAAAAGTACAAAAATGGCATAAACAAATAATTCATGAACTCATGAAGAATATATACTTTTTGAACTAACCACATTTCCTCTAACTGTCCTATTAGTTATCTTACACTGAACATTTGGCAATAGTGTACTGAACTTTCAAGATCTACCTTGACCAAAATCATCTTAAAATCGTCAAAATCACCTAAAGAATACACTATGAAATCTAAATACAAATAGGAGCATCTTTAGAAAATAAGACGATCTTGATCAAGATTGTCTTAAGACCAATCTCTAGATCGGACTATGAATTCTACCTAAATTCTGTCACACACGCCGCATTAGATTAAGTACAAATAGAATCTCGCAGCTTGTCATAAAAATAAGGAGTGCACAGGCTATGCTCATATGTAACTGTGGGTATGAGGAGGTAGGTCGATATAAATAGGGTAGTGCATTTTTGGAAGCGACTTACAGCGTACAGATCAGCAAGATAAGAAAAGAAAAGGCTGAGCGCCACGCCGTTTCAGATGGGAACACTTAAATACAAAATGACCGCAAGATCCTCAAACGGCTAAAAATATCTCGGGTCAGTACTTACTTTTCGGATAGTAAAATGTCGAAAGTTATTAACTAAAACCCTGTAAGAGAATAAGATAATTAAGGTAAAACAGTCAAAAGAATTAATTAACAACAAATGAGCAGGCTTTATTAAAAGCATAAAAATAGATGTGTGCATGACATATTTGTCATGTAAAGATTAATTATTCAATAACATTTATACAATTTTTGATTTGACGAGTCCTCAAAATACAGTAATTTGATAAAGACAAGGCTTCTTAAAGTGTGGATCATAAGGCGATTAAGTGTGCGTGGAGATGCATAATTAATTAAATAAAGTTTAGATAAATGTTTTAAAAAGTAGAAATCGTATGAATACAAAGCAAGTAAATTTAAAAGTAAAAACTACAAATGTTGGCACAACATGTGCAACTTTGAGCTGATAAAAATTAAACAGTTGGTTTCAACCAAGAAGTTTTCAAATCTTTACATAATTGTTAATTCAAATGTTGTTAAAAATAAGTAATTTAAAGGTCGACAGATAAGTAACAAAAGATCACGAATATTCGAAATATCTAATTAAAAAGTTGGATTGTACTTAATTTTTGACATCCTTCCAGTAGAAGCGGATTAATCTGCGTCGCCTTCATGTCGTTTGATGATTGATAGTAACGAAAGCCCACCGAAATGTCAAACCAAGCGTTGGCTAGCGAAATAGCACACGACGACAGCACAACGAATACCTCGGGGTTAACTGGCACCAGTAGTCAAACAGAGTCGTTTGGACCAGAACAAGAAGGCGGCGGAAGTCCCAACACATAAGTATGTGCCATAAGTACGAAAACTTTGGCGAGGACGTCAGCAATACAGAACGTAGTTAATGTCAGAGAAGAGAACAAACTTTTGCCTCGAAACGAAGCATGCCGGAAGAACTATGTTAATCAATAGAAATGAAAACAAATCTTACCTCGTCTTTAACGAGTTCTTAGGCAAGCAGAACTATCACACTGAGTATTACACAAGTAAATTACGAGATGATCTTTGCCTATTGAAAACCAACAATGAATTGAGCGAAGTTTACCTTGGGTGAATGCGCTATCTACAGGTGCGGACCATATGTTGATAGACCTACATGTTTTGATTTTAACTAGAGCGAAATTATAAATTATAGTACGTTTCGTAGTGCGTTTTATATAAATTAGCGCTACGGAATAAAAATTATAAATTCTATTTACAATAAACCGGAAATCAAGGTATATACATTTATTCATTCACCCCAAAATAATTTAATTTGGCACGCAATTGAAAAGATACCGTGACAATTCTTATAAGCAAAATGGTATAGCTTCCCAAATACGATTCCGACACTGCCGCTATTTCGGTTATTACATAGAACACGTGACTTGTTCTATATCAAAATAACGGATGTTCAGAAGTATGCGCAATATATTCCCACCAATGCAAGTGACACCGCTGATTGTTTTATATGATGCGGTTAAACATTCACAATAGACGTACAAATAAAGTATCTATCATAGATAATGCAATAGTGTTTCCAATTTGCTGTATTACACCAGCGTAGTGCACATCAGTCGTTTATCTTGTACAAAAAAGTATAGATAATATTTTGTAGTTTTTCTAATTTTCACAATAGTTTTTATAAATCGAAAGCAGCTAATATGCACCACACCCGTACAGTGCATATAAATCGGAAACGTTAAATAAGTAATACAGGGCGCCCAGAATACAAGGTACGTTATTTAACATAGATATAGACAGGTTCTTAGGAATCACAAATCGCTAAAAATAATTATTCTACTTCGAAAGAAATGTTTGCAAATATTCGTATGTAAATCTGTTATGGTTACGGACCTGGATATGGTTTACTATAAAACGTAATTGATAAGGAAACATAAATACTACTTTATTTTTTACAAATATCATATTACATTTAGAATTCATGAACTTTATCGAGTGCAAAATTTTAATAGAGATAATAGAATGTATTCTTTTAAATAGCCCAAATTTTCTTTTTTCTGTAAAACTATTGCTTATTAATTATAAATTATTGATGTGTTAATGTAAAACGTATTTAATAATAATCTAAAATGGATATGGTTTAGTAAGTACGCATGTATAAAACTAAATCCTGTTTAATTCAAATTAATTTATTTAAAAATATATTTATAACTGCATACAAAGTACATAAAATTTGTATGAAATTTATTTACTATTTAAACTTTGCACTATTTTAGCAAAATTTAAATTATACACAAACAATTGATTACAATTATTAGCAATATGAAAATATTTCTCAAAAACAATGTAACGCTGTGTTCAAGGGGCTTAAAGCAATGTAGAAAATTTTTAAAAGTGAAACTTATTTTTAAAATGGTTCCATATTCAATAATACGAGTACAAATGTACTCGTACTAAAAATAGTATCTATCAAGTTAAAACCTTGTTAGATAGGCTAAAGTCGAATAGACGATGTTAGTTCAGAACCCCTGAAGCGCTGGGCTGTGAACGGAAATTGTAATTAGAGCGAAAAATTGCACCAATCAGCGACTTCAATAACACCGCCATATTGCAAATTTATCTTGTAACTGTGACGTTTTAGTCCTTACTGAAAAGTGAACTAGGAATGAAGAACTTGCATTCTATCTGATGGTAGCTCTTAGTCGTGAGGGGTGGTTCTTCGTGTAGCTTATGTTGGTCCTGCGTACCCCCGTTTCGATTATTCGGGTGGTCGAAAATACGGTGCAATAGCTGAATTAGGGTAGACGTCATTTGTGCTAAATGATGTCGCTCGAACGGCGGAATTGAAAAGATATGTAATAACACTAGTTTATTGACATAAATAAATAACTAATTCTAACGGTACAAATAAATAAATAAATCAATGGTCATGAATAATGAAGCAACTCAAATATAAACGGAACTCAAAATTAAAATCATTCTAGCTTGTTAACAAAATAATTAAAAATGTAAGACAGCAAACAAAGTAAATTATTTACAAATGTTCGTGTTTGTAAATTATGTCGGGGTTCATATGAGACTCGGAGACGGGGGTGTCGCAAATTCACTTACGGCACTTAAGCGGACGGCGGGCGCAAGTTTCCCAGGGTCACTCAATTTCTGTTCTCCTGATATATGTAAATGCACGGGCTAGCGGTATGCCTAGAGGTCTACGTATACGAGCGACACTTTCAACGGCGCTCTGGGTGTAATTTGCACTAGGCCGGACGGAGGCGAGGGGTTGGCGTATACCCGTAATCAGAGATGCCACACAGTAGGCCCCAAGCGTCTGTCTAAATAGCGTCGTATTTGTAAATTGCAACCCAGCTACATATTTACAAACAACAGGCTATCTCGTTTGGGGAACGGTCTTGGTTCAGCGTCGACGTGCGTTCGCTATCGCTACAACACAGCACACGGCGATGTTGAAGGATGCTCGGCGTCGTTTCTGTAAATCGCAACCTAGCTACACATTTACAAACGACAGTCGATTGTGTTCGGTGAATAGTCTCGGATAGGCGTCGATGTGCGTCCCCTATCGCTACAACACAACACACAACGACGTTAAAAGGCATTCGAAGTCGTCTGCAACCAGCTACGTAGCTGCAAACGACCTCGTGACGGTCTGGTTTATAATCTTTGCATTAAGAACTTTAGCATACGGCGCTCCCAACGTTTTGAATCGCAATCAGGCTTTCAACAGATGGGCGAATCCCAGGGAAGTTGCGTCGATCTTGCTGTAAGAGTTATTAACAAAATTGCTTTACTGTTTAGAAAAAATTTTGACGGTAGTTGCAGTAGGCAACGTCCCGTACAGAGTCTCCTGTGAAGACTGACTTTCGGTTCGTGAAAGCGTCTTATTTATACTTAAATTGATATTCACGTTCTTCGTTCCGCGAGTCTGATTTGACTGGCTTTCTTTGTTTGCTATCTCACTGATACGGATAACAACTGCATGTGTTGAAACAATTAGATTGCGCAACATAATATAATATTCTTAATTAGTTATTTGCTAATTATTTAATATTTCAATAATCGGAGATCGTTATTTTTGTTACTTGTGGTTAATTATCAAAGCGATCTTGAGTAATTTCGGACGGTAACGGATAATATTTACAAAAGGTTGCGTAATCTTATTTAATTAGTTTATAGTATTTTTATAACAATTTTTAATTAAGCAATTTTCTATTATTAATTTAAACTAAACTCGCGCACGGTATTTGACACTTGCTTAAAGTTTGTGAAGTCTTTAGTTCCATCTTATTAATTGCACTTGCGTATTTCTTAATATAGCGAAAATGCTTAGGATTTTTAGGAATTCTTTTAGATCGCATTTCGCGTTATTATTGCGTTTTGTATAAACGTTACACTACGAACGTCTTTCTGTAAATTTCAAGAGTGTTTACTGAAAAATGGAAGAGGATATCGTGAAGTTGAACGTGTGAAAATGTGCAGTGTATAAGTGTAAAAGTGAGTAAGTGAAAACTATCTAAACCGGAATCTCATTTTAAACAGATTTGCATTTTATTAAGTGCATACATACATATAGGTGACCCACAATGACACTAAATTAATTTTTTAGTTTGTACAAGACATTTATTAATTTAGCTTTTATCATATTGCATCTTAAATGTTTTATTTCATGTATACATACATACATTGACTTTTTTAAAGTTTTGCATTCCACATTTGTGGAATCGTTGTTTGAATTACACTTTTATTATGAATAGAGGCCTCTTCGATGATCGTTCATAATTGTGTTAATGTTTTAAACATTGGCCCTTATATTGGTAAATTTCTAGATTTAGCAGCTACAAACCATTCATACGTAATTTTATTAATTTCCGTATTTTTAGTTAGTATAAACCACTTTTCTTTAAAACGACTCTTGTTTTTCAAAATATCATACACCTGTATTTTTCCGCAGTTAAATTTAACGATAAGTTGCTTAGCGTTTAAGCCTTAAGTTTCACGATCTTTTGTTAGGTTAATTTTTTCTAAGGGTGTTTAGTCCAAATTTTTAAAGTCTCGCTATAAACCTGATTTTAAAGCATTATCAAATACTCATAAAAAGTATCGAAAACCCAAAATATTAATTTTCAATTTTGGGTATCGTCACTTATTCGTTTAATTTTCTTTCGTTGTCATTGCAAGAACTACCACTCCAAAATTATAAAACTTCAGCATATAAAAGACGATTAATGTTGTACTCACGGTAATATATTTTTTTTTCAAAGTTAGAATCGTAATTTTGGTATAATTAATTAACAAAAATAGGTACAATTGCTTCAAAATAAGCGCCTTAATAAACTGGTATTTAAGATAGAAAGTAATATTTTGATAAATAAAATAAATATATCACATTGTAGTGTATTTAATTACGATTATTTTGATGTATAATAGATTATCTCTTTTACCCTGTGTCGTTTGTTAATTAGAATAGTTTAAGACATTACAAATCATAAGTTTTATTTGCCACGCCCTTCAATGAAACGAACTTCTTCTTTTTAACCTGGCCAATGAAAAACAAAAAAGCGAAGAGGGGTAATTTATGGTTTGTTTATTTTATCGAATGTTTACAAAATAATGAGTAGGCGCTATTTCTTAATTTGAATAAACTTTCATTAGTTTTGAAGTTTTTGTGATGTTTATAAAATATATATCTATTTAACGTAAGGCAAATTTATGGTTGCGAAAAACGAATAATAGAGAGTTATTGCAAATTCGAATAGCGCCGTGATATTTACGCTGCGCTATTTTAATAACGCCATGCTTTATATAAATGTTATTATTAGAGTTATTACAAGGAACTCTTAAGATAACGTTAAATGACTATAACGTAAAGGTAAATAAAGTAAACAATCTAAAAGTTGTATTTTGAAACATTTCGATTTACATTTTAACATTAATTTCTAATATGTATAAGTATATAACATATAAGTTCTTATAATAGAACCGTTATAAGTAATAAATATTTAAGCTTAATTTTGAGATTCGGGATCGTTTCCTTCAGTCGATGGCACCCGACGTCAAATAGCGCGGAGAAATAACATAGCGTTATATGGACGTAAATAACAGCATGCGGTAAGTTATTACAGCACCGCAAGGAATTAACGTTATCAGAGCATTCTCCGTTGATAAAATAACGCATGCGGTATTACCGCTTCGCTTGCAATAACTCTCTATTAATTCATTGTTTCTACCTTATGAGATAAAGGTATGTGCACAGATATAAATATGTATTTGTATTTCCAAACGTCATTTTAGGGCCATATATGTAGGGCACATTTATACATAAGTGTTTATCAAGCGTAATAAAATTTTTTTTAAGTTTTCATTAGACTTGTAATCGATTTTTATACATGCCTACGAACCGTAATTTGTGGCATTTATTAGTCGGTAGAAACAGTCTATAATTCGAGGGTTCGAAGTCATATCTATTCAATTTTTTTTAATGATTTTTTACCATTCTTTACAATTTCAAATAAATAAAATAACGGACAATTATTGTATTCATTTCTTTTGTTTTTGTATTCATTTTTATTTCTGTACTACTATAACACTTATGTCAATATGTAACGACCGAGAAGTTTAATGTGATGCTTATATATACCAATCGTAGCCTTTTTGTTGGTATAAAGTCGGTTTACAAATGTCTCAGGTAGTTTCAGAAGGAGAAGGGTCCAGAAGTTGAATTAGCAGGCAAGGAGTACGTTATATGTATCAAGTCCGAAACGTTCGAAATGAATATTATAGTCGGTTTAGATAAAATGAACTAATTAACTAAATAAAACAGAATGGGGGTATGTACAGAGGTTGTTAATGAAAAGGAGAGGTTTGGATTTAAACGAAAGGGAATTTTTGCATTCACTCATCAAGTTGCAACTTAATTTTTATACTGCACACGGTATAAATAACATTCTTTAATTACCACGGTTACTTTAAAGATTTTATTCTGGCCAGATCGTTTCTTAAACATGTAATTTATACTGTATATTTTCTATACTTGTACAAATTGATTTGTAATATTACCTAGAGTATTTTACTAGCCCTCATTTTAGTATTAATAATTTAACACAATATGAATGTAATATTGTTTATTTACTAACCAAATATTAATGCATGTCAGAACAGTTTTATTTAAATTATGTATATACAACTTTTAAAAGTCAAAAATAAATATTTGTTGGAATTGGAAACATTATTTGTAAAACATTTATGTTCAAATTTTATTTAGCTAGGTTCTTCACCCTTATCTGAGCGAAAGCGCGCTTTGTTTGGTCTTTGTAAATCCCTATAGAGATCGTTGACGTCGGAACGCGTTCAATATTTACTAATTTCAGATCGATGAATAATCTAACTGGTGTCAAAATGGCGGGTCTCGTGTTTTCGTACACGATAAATATCAAATTCAATCGTAATATTTGACGGTATTAATTGTGACAACATCGGTTATCTAGTGCATAGTGATTTTGAGGTTTGCGAGGCAGTTAATTTAATAGAACCGACGGTTTTCTAATTAAAGAAAGCGTCAAGCCGGAACGACCTAAGGCGTGCGTTTTGCTCGTATTCCTTGATCGTGGGAAAAGGGTTTAATTTCCCAACTTCGACTCCGAAATCGTGCGTATAGGAGAAGGAATTTATACAGGTAGGACTAAGCCCTAAATAAACAACGCATGCCTTCAATCAAATACACATGATGTTTTTATGCAATCTTTGTA
>JAHWXV010192642.1:0-13223 GCA_024586415.1 Phrixothrix hirtus | reverse complement strand
GAAATTGAACTTTTTTCCAATAAAAGGCTTTTTATTGATCAAATAAAGTTGTCGTTTGGAAGTACTGTTTATGTAATTTTAAATAGTGGCAGAAATTCTTGTCAAAATGACTTTTCAAGAAAATAATTGCCTAAACAAGTTACCATAATTTGATGAAATCTAGGCAACTTACAATACATAGTGAATGTCAATTGTCTATATACGGTTTAAGATTTTTGCACTCTTAACTAATTGCGACTGCAATAATAAATTTATTAACTGAATTACTATAATTCGATTTAAATATTTTTACTAAACAAGTGAAGCTTATTTAATAATATAAAATAAATTATTTATATAGGTATCAAATACTATTGATTGTATTCACTAATTTGTTGTTTTAGTATATTTATTGGAGTGGCAGATTATGTATACATATTTAAGAGTAACTTTTCTTATTTCAATGAATAGAATTGCAAGAAATAGAGTGCGCTGAGACCTTCTTTTAACAAAGAACAAAAAGTAAAGACAAGTAGAGGCAAGGATGGGTTTTTGAAAGGGGCGCGGTTACAAATAAGTGGACATAATACTCCTACATTAGCGTTAAAGTTGGCAAATGCGAATTCAGGGAACTGCTCCAGGCAGCCTCGGCGATTGAACCCAGGACCTCCCGAATAATAGTCGTAACATTGTCCTAGGTTGATTGTATCCTAATTTGTCCAAAAATAAAGATTAAATTCACATAAAATATAAACAAATAACATTTGTGTATTTTAATAACGGTTTAAGCTTTACAAATAGTTTTGGAATATTAGGTAGAATAAACTTTCTTATAAAGAATAATGCTTTATGAACTTTAGCTGAATCTTTAATCTAATTATTAGTACTACTTTAAATTTAGGGATTAACGTTTGCTGTTTAAATAAACCAAAATTAAGATCATGAATTTGCGTTGAAAATAATAGAGTACGAACATTACGTTTAGTTTAAAATAGCAAATTGTGACTGGATTTCAAAGACAAATTGGGGAGTTGTCCGAACAACGAAAAAATATCTTGAATGTTTGCAACAACGAAACTGGAGTCTTGAGTTCTACTTGCTAGTCGTTAGTTTCAATTATCTCAAGTATTGATTGTGATTTTGAATTAGTTAATGTTTTAATTTCGGTTTGTGCTTTTATAGTTAGTACGAACTCGCCTAGTCTAACAGTCGACAAGGCGTTTAAAACTAAGAATATATCTCAAATCCTTTTATTAGCAATTGAGAAAAATAATTGCTTTTATCAAATTAAATTGTTCAAGGTAGTAAGGAAGACAAGTTGTTCCATGGTAATTTCCAATAGTAAGAATGTGAACTACCATAACTTTTTCTTTCATTAACAATAAAATATTTAAGAAAAAATTGTGAAGAGTTTACTATATTCAACGCAAAGCCGGCGATGCCAATCGAAGTGAGTAGCGCTCCATTGAAGATTGAAACGGATGCTCCAGAATCCATCAAAGAGTAACCCAACCAACATCAACTCTAGGTAAAGGATTTTCATCTCACAGTAAGTGGTTGATTGCTAACGGTCTAACGGTCTATTGAAAACGCTTATTGAACATACATTTTAGAACTCTCGAATCGTAACCAACAGATATTTATTTATAATTTTACTGAAGTAGATCGAAATAAAAATCATTTAAAATGTTCGTATTTAAACTAAATTTTTAAAGTGTTTCTATTATTCATACTTTTACTTTAAATCAACTAATTATAGAATTAATATTGTATAACATTTAACAACTTTTGTAACATTGCATAGACTTAGTCAATTACACGTACTAGACTAATTATCTAGGTCAAGTTTAGACACTTAAATAAGTATTTGCAAACAAACGACTAGTATTCATTCTCGAAATATTTTAAATTCCATTCTTGAGATAATTCTAACTTCACTTATGAAATGTTTTAGCGTATATTCTTGTATAATTAGGGAGTTTTCGCACTAATACGTTGATTAATTCTAGACGTTAAAATCACGTGATATTTATTGTTGTCTGAAATACTTTAAAATAATTAAGAAAACCAGGAAAATTAAAAATTAAGGAATCGAGATTATTTAAAAGTATTTCAAACAAAAAATAATGCAGGTTAAATTGCTGCATGAAAATAACTGTTACAATAAGTGCAGAATAATTTTTAGTCATAAGTAATAACGTTAAGGAATTTGCTGTCACACAAGATCAGCAAAACATTAATTGCAACTATAATAAATTATTTAAAAAATCACTGAAAATCTGCATAATGTAGATAAGTAAGATGAGAAGAATTAGGAATTAAAAGAGAGAAAATGTCTGACATTAATTTAAGCTAAAGTTGAACTTTGAATTATTTGAAATATAGAAATTAAAAGTATGTAAGAAATTCATTTGTAAAGACCGCACGAAGCGAAACAATCAGATCTAGGATAGAGAATTGTATATAACGTTAAGTTTTTGTTTTTAATAAACATTCTGTTAAATGGTTCATTGCCGTTTAATTAGAGTCACGCTGACCACATGAGTAAAATCTTGATGGTTAGCACATCTTCAATTCCAAGTCGTAAATAAGATTATCCTTAATGCTTAGAACAAATTGGAGATGAAAACGGATGTGCATAAGAAGACAAGGAATTGGTATTTCGAAGCACCTTCTTACTTTTAGTGTACTAAATATACTAAATACTAAATATGGTTCTTCGAACGAAAGGAGAGGCGGGAGAAAGGTTAAGTAACTAGCGAAGACGGAGACAGGAGCCACGAGCCAAGTAAGAAATTCTAAAAATATTAAGTGGACTGAAAACTACAAGGATTCAGGAGCCAAAAAATACAGGCAAGAATCCGAAAAGATTGAAAGTAAGGAAGTTTATATATATTATTAAACGAAATGCCAGCAGGAAGCATGCAATTCAACCAACTAGCTGCAGAACAGCAGCAATTGGGGGAATGAATTAATAGATCCAAAGAAGGATAGTTATCAAAGGAGGCCTGCGTCAAGCGCATCCAAACATTTAATTAAGATAGAAGAAAAATGGGAACAATTTATAAAAAATGACGCTGAAATGCAGAAATCAGGGCAAATAAGTCATAATTATTTTACAGGCAAGTTCAAAGAACAAGTAGGTAGAATAAGAAGAAGCAAAAGAATTCTTTATAAAAATAATAAATGGAGGAAGGACTGAAACAGAAAAACGAAGGAAATAAGACAGTATAAATGTTTCAGCGAACATGAGCAACACATCAAGAGTTGCTAGAAGACAGCGAAGGAAAAGGACAGGTATATTACGAATCACTGTATGAAAATCTATCCAAAAAATGGGACGGATTGGATGGGCAAAGTCAGAGCATAATGAAAAAGAGGTCATATATGTACTAACGAAACTAAAGGAAAAAATGGCGATTCAAACAAAGCAAGGTAACGTGAAATTACCAGAAATTAAGATTCTTTTGTTTCAGGGTAACCACGACAACTGGACAACATTCCAACAATTATTTAAAAGATTAATAGATGAGAATCCAAGAATACCACAGGTAGCAAAATGCAATATCTAAAAATGCATATAAGAGGAGAACCAAACAGCCTAATCCAGCATTTACAAATATCGGAAGGCAATTATAAAGCAGCATGGGAAATGCTGCAACAGAGGTATGAAAATAAAAGACTACTATTTTCAAACCTAGTAAACAGAATATTAGACTTACCGTCTTTAATGGATGAGTCAATTACAAAACTAAAACAAATTCATGATACAACAGTAGAATCTGTGCAAGCGTTACAAAATTTAGGAATAAAAACCGATGAACGTGGGTCAATACTCTCACAAATAATTATGAATAAATGGGATGCAGAGACAAAGAGAATATATGAGCAATCGGTAAGTAACCCAATGGAAATTCAAACTTTATAAGAAACAATACAATTTATGAGGAAAAGATTTAAAGCATTAGAAGCATCAGCAGGACAACAGCAAGAGCAGAGATGTGGATATTGCAAGCAAGGGCATGACATTGTGACGCAAATAATTTGGAAGCCTAAATAACACAGAAAGGAACAAAGCAGTGAGAAGAAAAGATTTATGTGTAAATTGTCTAAAACACAGCAGCGGAAAGTTGTGTAACAATCAAAGCAGATGTAGAATTTGTGGAAGAAGGCATCATACGTTAATACACATAGAAGCACACCAAGGTAATAGTAATAACAATAATTTCAGGACAGGAACGATGCACAAAAAACATGTGTGTCAAGGTCAATCCAAGCAAACAGGAGGAAATGCCAGGTGGGAAAAGCCTCAAACGAAAGTTAAAGAGGACACATCAACAAATTATGTACAGGGAGAACAGAAAAATGGGTTACTAGCAACGGCGCTAATAAGAACAAAAACATACGAAGGAAAACAAGAACTCCTAGGGGTATTAATTGATCAGGGACCGCAAGCCACGCTAATAACAGAAGAAGTAGCAGAGAGGTTAGGAATACCAAGACAGCCGATAAAAGCAGAAGTAACAGGACTAGGGAACAAAGATGTAAATAAAGCAAGCCACAAAATAAATGTAGTGTTATACCCAAGGTTTCCG
The DNA here is from genome assembly GCA_024586415.1 of Phrixothrix hirtus. Taxonomy (NCBI): domain Eukaryota; kingdom Metazoa; phylum Arthropoda; class Insecta; order Coleoptera; family Phengodidae; genus Phrixothrix; species Phrixothrix hirtus. Next base: position 8,649 of record JAHWXV010192642.1, on the reverse strand, counting down.
AGTAAAATCATATTAATGACAGAAGCTTTAATACTACCTTAGCTAACAGGGTCATTACCAGCAAGACCGGTAAAACAAAAAAAGGAGAAATGGAATAACATTATATTAGCGGATCCAACGTATAACGATTGATGTGTTATTAGGAGCAGAAGATTATAGAAAAATTGTGGAAGGCATAATACAAAAAGATGAACAAGGGTTACTAGCACAAGAAACAACGTTAGGTTGGATATTATCGGGAATAACAACAAAACAAGAAGGAAACGCCATAGAAGTAAAAAGCATGACAATGCAGACAAATGATCTAGCAAGATTTTGGGAATTAGAAGAATTGCCTGAAGAAAGACAACGAACCAAAGGAGGTGAAGAATATAAGAAAAAGTTTGAAGAAAATTACACAAGAAAAGAAAATGGGTCAGTTGTAGTTGGAATTTCATGGAAAAAGGATCCAAAACAATTAACAGAACCAAGAAATAAAGCAGTAGCGAGGTCGCTCTAGACAGAAAAGAAGTTCCAAGCAGAAAAGCAGTACGAAAACCAGTACAAAGAATTCATGAAAGTGAATGAACAATTAGGGCACATGGTAAAAATAAAGCAAGTAAAACAAAATCAAGTATATTACATACCACACCATGCAGTGCAATCAGCTAAGAAATTCAGAGTAGTATTTGATGGTTCCAGAAAAGCAGCAAACGGGGAGAGCATAAATGACAGAATGCACACAGGTCCAAGATTACAAAAAGAATTGTTTCATATAATACTGTGATAGAGGAAGCATAAAATTGCATTCACAGCAGACATCGAAAAAATGTTCCGCCAGATAAAGGTAAAGGAAGAAGACCAAGAGTTCCAAAAAATAATATGCAGAAAAAGTACGACAGAACCGTTGGCAGAATACAAGCTAACAACGGTAACATATGGAACGAAAGTAGCACCATACTTAACAATTAAGACGTTGCAAACTTTAGCAAAGGAAAAAGAAATAAGATATCCAAGAGCAGCAGAGAGAAGACTTCTATGTTGATAACTTGATCTCAGAGGCGAAAAATGACCAAGAAGGTGTAGAACAGTGTAAATAATTAATGAAATTATTACAAAAAGGAGGATTTACGCCGTGAAAATGGTCGAGTAATAGCTAAGAAGTGTTGGACAAAATTCCATAGGAGTTGGTAGTCAAGAATATGGTGAAGATAAAACAAGCAAAAGGAGATGAACAAAAAGAGACAAGAAGATCATTAGGAATTTAATCGAGTCCAGTAAGAGATAAATTTGTATTCAAAGCAAAGCAAAGGAAGACTACAAAATGGACAAATAGACTGATCTTAGCGGAGACGGCGAAATTATTTGATCCATTAGAATGGTTAGGATGCTTGGCAAAATTAATAATCCAAGAGTTATGGAAGGAAGAAATTGAGTGGGACAAAGAAGTATCTGAACAACTTGAAGCAAAATGGGAAAAATTTAGAAGAGTTGATGGAATTAGAAAAAATCAGAATACCAAAATGGATTGGTTACACAAAACAAACAGAAACTGAATTACAGGGATTTTGTGATGCATCGGTAAAAGCGTATGGGACAGCAGTGTATGCAAGAATGAAGAATGAAAATGGAAGACGGAAAATGGAATTGTTAGTAGCAAAACAAAAGTGGCACCAAGTAAACAAAAGAGAACAATAACGCAATTGGAATTATGTAGAGCAACATTAGTCAAATTAATAGAAAGAACAGAAAAAGCATTAAAAATTCACAAAGTCAAGAGTGTAGCATGGTCAAATCCAATAATCACGTTAGAATGGATTAAAGTCGGATCAGAAAAAACATTTGCGGCAAACAGAGTTCGAGAAATAAGAAAGAGAATTTCAGAAGTAAAATGGCAATACTTAGCTACCAAAGAAAACCCAGCAGATATACTAAGTAGGGTGATGAAACCAAAAGAACTAAAAGAAAACAAATTATGGTGGACAGGACCAAAATGGTTACAAGAATAAAAGGAGGAAATACAAATAACAATACCCACACCAAGAAACGAGATGAATAAGGAGAAATTCTGTTTAATAACAAGAGCAAAGCAAGAGGGGGAAATAGCGAAAAGATGTTCAACATTGAACAAATTAGTAAGGAGTATAGCCTATTGCAGAAGATTTGTAGAAAAATGGAGGAATAAAATAAAAATAAGTAATGCATTGACAGTAAAGGAGCTAGAAGAAGCTGAGAAAAGAATAGTAAAAAATACATAGACAATTTATCTTCGGAAAGAAGAAGAAAAAGTAAGCAAAGGAGAAGAAATAAGCAAAAGCAACAAGTTAACAGCATTAAATCCATTCATAGATGGATTATGAATAATAAGGGTAGGAGGAAGATTAGAGAATTCAAAATTAAGTTACAACCAGAAGCACTCGATCGTGTTGTCAAAAGAAAGTCATTTGGCAGAACTGATAATAAGTGATGTGCATGAAAAATTGTTACATAGAGGAGTGCAGAATATGATAGCATATGCAAGAAGAAAATATTGGATAATAAACATGAAGACAGAATGCAAGAAGATAGTAAGAAGCTGCATAAGATGTCACAGATATAGGCAACAGGGAAATTTACCAAAAGCAAGGGTGACCGAATCATTACCATTCACACTCATAAAAGGATACATAGTAATTTTCGTGTGCATGTCAAGAAAAGCATTACACATAGAGGTGGTCAGTAATATGACAGCGGAAGCATTTTTGCATTTTTGCCGAGAAGAGGAAGATGTTCACACATCTACAGCGATAATGGGACAACATTTGTGGGAGCAAACAGGAAGTTTCAAGAAGAAGTACGAAGAGCAGTGAAAAATAACATACCGACAAGAGGAACGCAGTGCCATTTCATTCCACCATCAGCACCGCATTTTGGAGGATTATGGGAAGCAGGAGTGAAATCGGTGAAGTAACATATAAAGAAAGTAATTGGAGATACGATGCTCACGTATGAAGAATTAAGTACACAATCACAAAATATTGAAGCATGTTTGAATTCGAAAGCATTATGGGCAATGAGTGAAGACATAAATGATGAAACAACACTAAACCAGGACATTTTTTGATTGGAAGAGAATTACCAATAACAGCACAAATTGATGGAAAGTTACCAAGATGGAGAGAGCTGGAAAAAAGAAAGAGAACATTTTGGCAAATGTGAACCAAGGATTATTTACATAACCTGCAGTAAAAAGAAAAATGGAAAAAAACGAAACAAAATTTAAAAGTGGGGGACTTAATCTTAATGAAAGAAGATAAGATATCACTAACACAATGGCCATTAGGAAGAGTGAAAGAAGTTTTTCCAGATGAAAATGGATTAACGAGAGTAGCATCAGTGACGACAAAAGGGAAAATATATAAACGATCTATAACGAAACTTATACTACTGCCAAACAATGAAGAAGAAATGCAGGGGAACAAGAAAAAACACGAGAAGGAAAAGAGTGAACGAGGAATAAAGAGAACGGCACTGACAGTACTATGCTTATTGATGTTAATACAAGGAGAATTGAACAAATTCTTAGTACAACATCCAGAGCCAGGGAATTACTTGTAAAAATTAGGTGATACGAGAATTGAGGGAGGAGAATTCAGAATACAAATTTAATTTTCGAAACAACAGATAAGAAGTGATTTAAGGCAAGGAAGCAAGGTATTGCAAGAAACAAGACAATTATGCAAAAGAACAAAAGAGTTAGATGAAGAAACGCAAACAATAATAAATCATTAGGAATTGCAAAATCAAACGTTACATTAGACAATAGAAAGGTTAATACGAGGTGAAGAAAAAAGGCAAAAACGAGGATTGTTAGAAATTTTTTTAACAGCAGTATTTGGAGTAAATGAGGAAGTATACGAGGATATTGAGAAGTTAAACCAAAACCAACAAGAAATGGCAGAGAGCGAATCAACAATCCAAAATTATGATTTCAAGCATCCAGAAGATAGATATTTTATATTATATAGACAAGAAATAGAAGAGAAACTAAGGCAGATTGGAGTCAAAGTCAATCAAATGATAGCAGCAGTAAATGGGATGAAAAAATGGTATAAAGCAATTGATGAAAACAAGTTTAGCATAAAGATGTTGGAAACATATCAAGTAGCAAGTAACTATTTAGGAGATTTAAATGAAAACTATAGAAGCATTTTGAGCATTCAGTTGGGACATGGAACCATATATGACATAATAACACCAAAGAAATTGTACAAAACGATTGAAGAAGTCAACACCAAGTTACCGACAAACATGGAAATATTACCAAAACCATTACAAAGACTAAAGGTGAATGAAACGATGGACGAAATAGCAGTAAGTGGATATTTTGCGATTGCCGAGATAAAAGAGTATGAAATAATTGCGATAACAGCGATACTGTTCAGAAATACAGATGGAAGTTTTTCGTATATGGAGATAACGGAGGATGTCGTAGCAGTAAACTATGATTTACAAGAATATTTCAAGGTATAATGGGATAAAAAGGACATCAAGGCGAAGATAGCAGAAACAAAGTTTCTAAGTACTCCAGAAGCAATAAACAACACGGAGGACAATCCAAACTGTGAAATAGATCAAATATTTCAGAGAAAAGACGAGCCAGAATGTAAAACGAATTCAATAAGAATAAAACAGTTAATATGGAAAAAATTGTATGAAGGCAATACATGGCTATTTATAGCACCACAAAGTGAGAGAGCAGACGTGATCTGATCTGGAAGTCGACAAGATGTAACACTAAATGTTACAGAACTTATAAAAATAACACACACCGTGTCATACAGTACAAATCAACAATCATTAAAGCAACACAGCAAATAAATGTCAATGTTATGTTATTGCGGCATATGAAAGGCCAGTAAACTTGAACTTGATAAGCAAATACGAACAAAAGCTGACCGAGGTGTTTGAAGTAAAACCGATAAACAAATTACAATTTATGGACGCAAGAAGTAAACAACAAGAGATGACATGGACCAAACAACATTAAGACAAATTCACAAGCATGCAACCCGCTGTCGCCCGAGTCGGCGGACTTACTACTGTAATAATACTCACAATATTTATAATGGCATGGAAAGCAGTGACATGGGGGTGGAAAAAGAAAAGGAAGTCAGCAGCAGAGCAATTCGAGATGACACTTGAGAGCAAGGACAAGCAGCATGGAAAACAACAGGCAAATCAAATAACACAAGAAACACCAGGACAACTTAATTAAGTCTAACATAAGAAGATGGCAGTATATCTGAAATACTTTAAAGTAATTAAGAAAACCAGGAAAATTAGAAATTAAAAAGTCGAGATTATTTAAAATCATTTCAAACAGATAATAATGTAGGCTAAATTGCTGCATAAAAATAACTGTGTTACAATAAGTGCAGAATAATGTTTAGTCATAAGTAATAAGGTTAAGGAATTTGCTGGCACACAAGGTCAGCAAAACATTAATTGCAACTATAATAAATTATTTAAAAATCACTGAAAATCTGCATAATGTAGAGAAGTAAGATGAGAAGAATTAGGAATTAAAACAGAGAAAATGTCTGGCATTAATTTAAGTTTAAAGTTGAACTTTGAATTATTTGAAACATAGAAATTAAAAGTAGGTAAGAAATTCATTTGTAAACAATCAGATCTAGGTTAGAGAATTGTATATAACATTAAGTTTGCCATTCAGTTTTAAGCAGGATAAAAGCCATATAGTTTATATATTATTTTATACGAATACTTAGTTGTTTAAGTTGGTTTTAATAATTTTTTTTCCTGACGTTTCAAACTAGTATATAGTTCATCTTCATCTTCAGAGAGGAAACAGTTTTTATTATATAATTGAAATGAGTAAGATCTATAAAAGAATACATATTAAGTAAAAACTACTGTTTGAGTAATGAATGACGTGCATTTTGTTTTTTATAAATGTAAAGGTTTTTACTTACATTAAAAAGAAAATATTTTTTATGGGAAATGGTAATATTAAAATTATAGACGTAGCCATATATAGTATTAGGGTTTATAAGATGTATGGAAAATTAGTCACATTACATGGTAATAACAGGATTTTTGGTCTTTTAAAAATTTCATTGGCTCCAATAATTTTATAATACCTACTGATTATGTCTTTGTAAGTGTTGATGTCGTATCTTTATTCACTAATATTCTAATTCAACTTGCTCTTGATATTATTAAAAAAAATGGCCTCAAATTAGTCATTTCACTACATTAAATAAACATGATTTCATACATGCCATTGAATTATGTTTTAACACTGCCTTTTCTAAATATAACGATTCATTCTTTTTTCAAATAGATGGTATGGCTATGGGTTGTTCTTTATCATGCCCTATCTCTAATTTAGTACTGAAAGACTAAAAGGAAAATATAATTAATAGTTTTGATTTCAATATTACTTTTTTTAAAAGATACATAGATGACTGCATCACAATTATTCCAATAAATAAAATAAATTACATACAAGACCATCTAAACAGTAATCATCCACAAATCATATTTGCCCATGAAATAGAAAAAGATAATAAAATAAACTTTTTAGATATAACACTTTATAGGAATGAAAACTCTTCAATCTGTACCAATTGGTACACAAAACCTGTCTGGTCAGGTAGATAACTAAATTTTTACTCTAATGTCCCAAAAAAATACAAAATCAATGTCATAAATAGTCTTATTGATAGAGCAATAAAACTCTCTGATAAAAAATTTCACTCTACCAATATTCAAAAAATCAACAGTACTTTATAAAAAAATAATTATCCTATTAAATTCATAGATAAATATATTTCTATCCGAATATCACATATATATACAAATCTTTTAAAAAATAATCAAAATCACAACCTTTTAAATAATAATAATATTTTAACAACTACAGATAAAAGTCAATACATTGCTCTGCCCTTTATTCCAAATTTAACTAATAATATTCCTTGAATTTTAAAACATTATAATTATATTGTTGCTGAACGATCTTATAAGAACACCTCTTTTCTTTTTAGTAAATTAGAAGCTGACACTTCTAAAGAAAAACTTTCAAACGTAGTTTACCAGATAAACTGTAAAAACTTTCAAACTACATACCCAGGACAAACAAAACAATACATTAAAAATAGAATTTCACAATATAAATGTGACATAAAAACCTTTAATAACTTAAGCAATAAAAATCATACTGCATTAACAAAACACTCAAAAGGATTTTCTCATAGCTTTGACTTCGACAATTACAAAAGCCTGCATTTTGAAAATAACTACTTTAAAAGATTATTTCTTGAAATGTACTATATTAAAATCCATAAAAACAACATCAATTACAAAACAGACATTGATAATCTGGGCCACATCTATCATTCTATTTTAAAAATATAAATTTTTCATTTCAAACTTTAGCTTCCTATAATAATTTACTTTGTAATACTTTATACTACTACTATAAATAATAAACATGTATGAATTATATGGTTAATATATAAAATATCCGTATAAGTCAAGTACTATATCGATATACCTACATTAAAAATCGATTTCGTTCAGTTTCCGTTTTCGCTTGTTTCGTAAACGGCATGCTCGTGGTTATAATTATTTATTGGTTTGATCATATTAACACTAAAATGAAATTTAAAATATCTGGTAATATTATTATAATCATTTCCTTAAAAATTTTTGTTAATCAGTGCATTATTTTACAGATTTCAACTAATTATTTATATAAAAATTTTTTGTGTTATCGTCTACCATGTTAGATCTATATCATAATTTCTGGAAATTAATGTTAGCATTATACACCTGTTATTACCATGTAATGTGACTAATTTTCCATACATCTTATAAACCCTAATACTATATATGGCTACGTCTATAATTTTAATATTACTGTTTTCCATAAAAATATTTTCTTTTTAATGTAAGTATAAACCTTTATATTTATAAAAAAAACAGAATGCACATCATTACTCATACAGTAGTTTTTACTTAATATGTATTCTTTTATAGATCTTACTCTGAAAATGAACTATATACTAGTTTGAAACGTTAGAGAAAAATTATTAAAACCAACTTAAACAGCTAAGTATTCGTATGAAATAAAATGGTAAGAATTTAACTGTTTTATTATTATTTATCCTTATTACTATATAAACTACATGGCGTTTATCCTGCTTAAAACTGAATTTCAAATATATAAATATAGCCAAAAGTAAATGAGAATAATTATATATAACGTTAAGTTTTTGTTTTTAATAAACATTCTGTTAAATGGTTCATTGCCGTTTAATTAGAGTCACGCTGATCACTTGAGTAAAATCTTGATCCTTAGCACATCTGCAATTCCAAGTCGTAAATAAGATTACTCTTAAAGCTTAAAACAAGTTGGAGATGAAATCGGATGTGCATAAGAAGACAAGGAATTGTTATTCCGAAGCACATTCTTACTTTTAGGGTACTAAACCCTGTAACGGTTTAAAATTCACTTATGAATTTTCTATAAAATTCGTATTGATTTAATGCATTTAGTTGGTAAATGTAAATTATTGGAGTTCCGTTTGTGTAATTCTAGGCAAAGAATTCTTTATTATTTCAATTTGTTGTAAATTGTTTGCGTACCGCTGTCATGTTGGT
>JAHWXV010192582.1:0-14319 GCA_024586415.1 Phrixothrix hirtus | reverse complement strand
CATAATTGAAGTCAACCACAAAAAGTGGAGAAAACACTCACTCCCTCTTTCACATCAAAAAAGGGAGCGCTGAATAGGCTCACTTATATAGCTATTCAAGACTAAATAAGAAGAAAGATGTAGGTAAAAAAAAATGGACACGTATTTTTTATCGGCTACTGAATCCATTTAAGGTTCTGGATTCTCAAAATTAAGATGAAAATTCGTTCTTTCGAAATGTTTCGAAAACGAAGGCAGATAAAAAACTTTTAATCAACACTATCAGTTGTTATTTTCTCTTACCCTATATGAAATTTAGGAAAAAGAGAAAGTATCATTTTCGTCCAAAATTTTCGATGTCGAAATTTTAGTGAAAATACACATTATTGGACCCCCTGAGTACGAAAATCATGTTTTTAAAAATTGGTCTGTGTGTGTAGGGGGAAGGATGCGTACGTCCTTGCGTCTATGCTTCTGTGTCTGTGAACACCGATAACGTTAACGATAACTCGAAAATTTTATATTTAAGTTTGTAACCATCCGTGTACGTGACTGCAACAATTTTACTAAAATCAGATAATCGGAAATGCCACTTTACTCTTGTCATTTTTTGGTTTTCTTCAGATTTTCTTGAAATAGGCTTTAACGATTTTTTTAATTTATTAAATTTCTTTCATATAAGCTTAACGGTTACTCAGAAAATTTTCCACAAATCGAGTAACCGGAAATACTTTCACCGTTACCTCAAAATAAAATAACTATGAAACTAATAGCCCTAGCTAAATGAAAATTTATATTTGAGGTCACAATCGTCTTTGTATGCAAAATCAAAAGTTTGTTTAAAATCGAATAACCGGAAGTACCGCTTTATTTCTGTCATTTTTAGATATTTTCCGAATTTTTCGTTTTGCGCGAATTTCTTGAAATCGGCTCTAACGATTTTTTTTAAAACTTGGTATATTTCTTAACTACTTGATTCCGTTTAATATGAAAAACGCAGTTTCTCTAATAAACTGTTGAAAATCGAGTAACCGGAAGTACTTAAAGTATTAGTTGTAAACAACATATCTCAAAAACTACACATCATATAAAAATGAAAATTAATATTTAAGTTTTCCATCTTCCGTACATGAGAAAGCAAGAATTTACGTAAAAGTGAATGACTGGAAATGCCACTTTATTCTTGCGAGTTTGAAGTTTTTTGCGAGTTTCTCGCAAGCTTACTAGGGTTTCTATGTCTTTGATGCCTTTTTACGTGAACTGGGCGTTTTCCCTAAAAAATGCGTTAAAGTGAGTTATCAGAGGAATTCTCTGGAGTTAAGCAGAGTTTTGCATGTACAGTAACTTGGATGGGTGGGTGACCGTTCCAATTATCGTTCTCAGAATAAACATAAATAATATTTTAATCATTGGTGGACATTTACTTGTTTGTATATCAATATACGTTAAAGAAAGTAGTGTGTTGTCTCACGCCACATTTTTTTCCAAGATCTTTCTACCAATACATATATCATCCCAATAGCGTACCGACTTGGAGAATATTAGCGTAAAATTAGGGGCAAAGTACCCCGTATATTCAATATACATCATCTAATTGAAAATATGATGACATATTCGAATAGTACGTTAAAAAATCTAACTAAAGTGCTTTTGATGAAACTTATAGCCCCGCGTATAAGGGCTGTACAAAATAAACAATTTCGTTGTAAGCCGCACATTTTAGGATAATAAAGTACACTAAATTCGTCTGTTTAACAAATATATATATATATATACCCCTAATTTCACGCTAATGCCCCAAGTTCGTACACCACTGTGAAGATATATGGATTTTAAACCATAGATGATACTGCCAATTGAAGGTGTTTTTCTATCTGCCCTTGAAAAATCGAATTTTCATCCCAATTTTGAGGGCAGAATTCACACATTAAATGGCATCGTTTGCTGATAAAACAATACATGTCGATTATTCTTGGATCTAGTATATATGTTCAAAGTTAAAAAAAATCAGGAACTCACATTTGGTAAGGTTTCCTTGTTAGTAAAAATTCAAAACATGCACAAAAACAACTTTTTCTCAAAAATCAATAACTTTATACATAAAATATTAAATAAAACAATTCACAAATGATAGTGTTGACAAAAGTTTCAGTAAAGCAAAAACTATAAATTAAGAAACTTGTAAACAAATTTTTATAAATTTTTGGAAATGGTTTTGCTAAATACAAATGCTAAAAATAACTTTTATAAGTACGTGACAAAATAGAAATATTTCTCTCTGTCAGAGACAACAAATGATTACAATTATGATAGTTATTTTACTATTCCACTGTGGTCGATAAATGTTCTCTCTCTATCTACAGTAAATCTAGTATGTCTGTCTTTTCCACTTAAGCCGGGTGTAATATAAATTCGTATCATAACTTCAGGAGGTGATACCCACAAAGTCTTAATAAACCATGGAAGTAAAACTGGCCGTTTTCTAGCTACAGAGTGTTGAAGTTTCATGAAAATATCACAATTTTATGAATAACTCAAAAAGTAGAGGAGAAGATAAATTCATCAAATTTGGTCAACATGTTTATCTAGTAGATTGTAATGAAACTTTAAAATAGCATAAATACTAGTAAACCAGTGGCGGAGGTAGAGTTTCACATAAAATGGTTAGCTTTGTGACCATGGTTTATTAAGACTATTTTGGTTAAAATTGCTTGAAGTATCATCCCCTACAGTTATGACATGAACTTATGTTACACCCTATGTTCGGGTTGTAATATCACAAGCTGTTTTTGTATATTGTACCGTACTAATTAAATGCAAACCCAATCAAACGAGGACCTCAAGCACTCATAAGAAAAAGATTAAGGTTTTTATGCAGTTTATACAATCACATGTAGCTGCGTAAAGAAAAGTATCAAGCACAGGCGAGAGTTAAGACTTATGCATGATAGAATGATCTCAATTTGTATAATCACAGCCAAAACTCCAATAACATCTATAGGTACATATCGCATACACGCTAATCTTCTTCAATTTACTGTATTTAATGGGGAACTATCACATTCTTGTAAACGATTTGCAACTAAGGGTGGAAATGAACTTCTAGCTGTTACCATACTTTTCTACTAATCGTTTGTCCATAGACGTGACGTGCAACATTTTTTTAGCTATAAAAGTATTTTATGCAATATTTATTCATTATAAATAAATGAAAAAGTTATAGAACCGTTTTTATTTTCGCGTTAGTTACAAATATGGGATAATAGAGTAAAGCAGTCACCCTAAGTCTGAAAAGCTTAGTAACTAAAATTCTGTAAGCGGGAAAAATCATTAAAAAGCCCTAAAGAGGTATATTTAAAGAAAAAGTAATTAAAATGTATTATTTTTGCATTAGTGCAATATATAAAATGGCCACATTATCCAGCCTAATCGCGTATTAAGTGGCCACTATTCCGATAAAAAAGGTAAATAAAACTTATCGATTACAAATAAGATAGTATGTTGCGTACTTTCATTTTTCCAAATTTATTACAGCAAAATACAAAAATTATCATACTTGTGTCAGAAAATTAAAATAAAATATATCATCTTTGTGACAAACGATAAGATTTACTTGCCCACAAAAGTCGTCATTTTTCTCTTCGCAACCAGCACACTTCTCATAAGCCCATTGATAACACCCGAAACTTTTATCCACTTTCTCTAGTTTTTTCTACGAACTTGCTTGTCATTATTTGCATCTTCTTCTCCAAATTCTTCTATAAAAATTTCCTCGTAAGTTTCTTTGCTTTGAGTTCTATGCTTTCTGATTTATTACTTCGAATTTCTTATGCTCCGTCGTTGGAACTAGAAGTTGTCACTGTTACTTATCTTCTCGTTTGAATATGCTGAATCTTGACATAAGAGCTTAGGCTTATACAAAATGGAGTGCTAGGTTGAGGTTCGGCCATTTGAATGCTTAAGGTTCTTGATTGATTTCTTCTGGCAAGTGTTCAATGTAAGCTGTTTTAGACTTTCAATAAGTTACTAAATCGTTTTAACCATCCCCCATAGTAATCAAGTTCATATCACCAGCTACTACAACACTTTCGTTTCTAGCTGCTCAACTTCATCATCAACCGCTACCTTATCGTTGGTAACTGAACCATTCCACACTTCCTAAACACGTTAATTGCTGTAGCAAGCAACGTTGCTCGTAAGAATGCCTTTCCAAGGATCTTGATTACTTGACATGGGTTTACAACCATCCCAGAGTTGTTGCGGAAAAAATTTCTCAATTGTCTGCACGCATGTTAAATGAAGCCATAAAGGATGTGCCCAATGATAGGAACTTGTGTTTTACTTTCTTTAGAATATCAATGGTTCTCGTCTGAGTAGTGGACCCATTTAAAATTATTAAGGCTGAATCTTTAGCACTTGACTTAATACCCTTCTAGATGTGGTACAACCGTTGTGTAAAAATATTTGTCTTCAGTTAGCCGCTTGGATAGCAAGCAAACATTATTTATCAACTTTCATTCCCTTCCTAAGGAAGGGGAAGGGAAGGGAAATGAATTTACTATCTGCAGATCTACAACTTGCAAATATTGATAATTGTCTTATTTCTGTTATTATTGCGCTTACTTGTCTTTTAACCTTCCCTGAGAATACTTTGGTATTTTTGACTGCATCACAGTCAGTATATTTCATCTACGTTGACACCCTACGAGGATGACATCTTTCAAAATAGCTAGAAACTTATTATATTAACCCTATTCAAGTCTGAGCCCTAGATGTTGAAGTTACCTCTGGTTTGCTCATGCTTATGTTGGGATGGCGCTTCTTAAAGTTTGCTAACTAATCCAGACGACAATCTCTTTGAATCGTCTCATATTTTGAATAACACAATTTGGATTTTTTCTTTGTCATATTTTAAATTAGTACATGATTTTGATTCATTAGGGGTTCACGGGTAAAATATAACATTGTCTTTCGGGCAAACTAGTCAGGAAACCGACCATTTGAACGCCAATATACAACATCGAGTATAAGGTGCTTTTAGACGGTCCGATCAGTTTCAGTTTCAGTTGGCGTTTTAATTCAGTTGAAAGTATAAACGCATTTACACGGTGAAGCGAAGTGAACAGTAATGGTTGATGAAGAAAAAATAGTTATTATTGCTACATTCCTGACTTTAACTGTAAAAAAAGGCAACCCTACATATTGCGATAAATTCTGTAATAAAGACCTGATTTTTCGCCATCACCAAGAATAAAAACGTATTTAAAAGCACGTGCACTTGTACACAGATTCGCTGTAACTGAAATATGAACGGATAAACATGTTTACACAGCAGTTAAACTTGCAACTGATACGATAACTGATGGTATTTCCATCGTGCCACGTTTCAGTTTCAGTTAAACCGTTCCGATTTTATGTTTATTCATCAGTTTAACTGGAACACCATCTGAAACTGAAACTGAACGGACAACTGATTGGACCGTCTAAAAGCACCTAAAGACTAAAAACCGAGCAAGCTACCACATTCTACCACACACAATTTTAAATGAGTTTAAAGTTAATATTTGTTCATTATCTTAGAGAAAACGAATAATATTCGTATCCATTATTTACCTTACATCAAACAAGAAGTAAACCGCAAACACTTTGATAACGCAATTTATCAACAATTACGATAACCGATTCAGATGCTCTCACAACACTTGGTGTTCGTCCGTATGAGTTAAAATGGTGATCATCAGATGGCAGAAGTAGTAGTAAAATAACGACTGATGACCGCTTTACCCTGTTCATCTCTATAGAAAAACATTTTGCTTTGTTAAAGACATTTTGCATGATCTACGCAACTAAAAATTGTCACAAAGAGAGAACGCAATATGCATTATACTGCCCTCTGGTGCAATCACCTTTAGATCTAAGTTATCGCAACGTATGAGTAGGTATACAAACTTCATCAAGAAATTTAGTTATTTTTCCCTTGACTGCTTTAGAGTTGCTTCGAATGGCTTCTTCAGCTTTTATTACGAATAGTAGTAGACTTTATTAAAAGCTAAATTCTGGCAGCCTCCTTGTCAGAGTTATTTTTACATAAAGGGATTGTTTCATGGTGCAAGATCAGGTAAGTAAGGAGGGCGTTGGAGGGCGGTGATGTTCTTGGAAGTCGAAAACTGCTTCGCAGATAACGCATTTGTCCACAAAATATGGCTCATCTTCTAGACTCTTTCCGTCAATATTTTTAACATCTCCTTGTAATAAGACTAATAGTTTTAACCTACCTTCAGGAAGCCATTCAACTAGCAACATCCGTAGCATCGAAAAAACCGCGAGCATTGCTTTAAACTTTAATTGGCTCATTCGTGGGAGAGTCTGGCGTTTAATTTCCGGGTCCTACTGGAATATCCACGAAGTAACATAACCTGGGAAATCTGAATTTCGCTTAATGTTATCTAAATCTCGGCTTAGTTTGAAACTCGAAACGTCATTTGTTTCAATAACACAGACATTTAATATTATTAGGCAAAATTTGTCCAGAACCTTCCCTATTGATAATTAATATCTCAGCAATCATTCTTATGCTCAAACGTCTGTCCTTTTTAACAGTTTCTCGAACCTTTTGCATCTTTCTTTCATTAGTTTACCATCTTCAACTTGTCTGTCGGGAAAAAACCTTCTGTGCCACCTAAAAACACGCGTTCGAGGTATTCAGTTTTCGTTATGAACTCCTTTGAACGTACAATGAGTTTCACCAGCACCTTTATTTCGGTTTTATTAAAAACTTTATTTAGAATCTTTGTAAAATTGTTGAGGTTACATCATTTTTGCAAAATTACTCAATACTGATGTAGATATGCTTCAATAATTCAGTCACTAATTGGAATAACAGTTTTAAAATTTAATTGCTGGCGGTTGAAACTCCATACATAACAATTACGCAGTTATCGCTAATAGACAATGACTTAATTCAAGGCACATTAATTAGTCGTTATAAGTAATACCTTATAGATAACTCGGTTGTATTGCACAGGGTGTTTTAGATATTATGACACTACTTTTAGAGGGTGAAAACATTAAAAGCAATTCGAATACCAAAAACTCCTTTTTTCTAATTATATACAATGAGTCGCCTCTAGTTGTATTAAAACTAAATGCTAATTCATTCATAAAACTATAACTGACCTAGCCAACGTAGGTTTTAAATTTCAGAACGTGCACTACGCTTCACAGCTAAACAGGCATAATCCGATTTGTTTACTGTAATTAGTTTCACACAATTGAGAGAATTTAGTAATAACAATTCCGAACAATGTATTTATTAATAGCAGAACAAAAATAGTTTGTAGTTATGCATCGAACTAAGAAAATGTGTTTAAATGAGGTAATTTCAAATTTAGAAGAAATATAAATCGCTTTTTAATTGTAAAATTACAGTGTTATCTGAACAAATTTAATAACTAATTCTTTGTAAAGGTAATTTAAGCATTTATTTATTGAACATTTTTTAATAATGCTGAAATTTATACTAAAAATCAGGTTTCATTTCTGAAATTAATGAATGTGACACGTTTTAGATTTTTCTATTTCGAAAGTATTTTTAAAAAGTCATAGAAGAATATTGTAATAATTGGTATCTTTAAAACAATTTTATTGATGAGAAGTACTGACGTTTCGAAGCTTTCAAAACAGTTTTCCGTAACATTTTCTTTTCTTAATTTAAACTACATTAATTTAAAAATTTCAACTACATTATTACAAATTCCTTTATTATCATTTTTGTAAAATTCCCTTGAAAATTACGAATTCTTAACAATATTCCAAGTATTTTAATTCAGCTGTCGTACGGATGTATTCCCTTTAAACTATTTTTTTATTTTACAGCGTTTAAATCCATATTTAGCTTTTAACTGGAACATACCTACTTCGTTATTACAAACGTGTACAATTTTATTAACGTAGAAACATCATTCAGTTAAATATGATGTAAATGTGCACAATGGATCACGCAATTACGTTAAGCCTTTTAGATACTTCTAATATTTTTTGGAACGTTCAGTTTTCGTCGTACACAATTGCAATCTGCGTTTTAGTAACTGACGCAAATCTTAATAATTCCGTTTATCAAGACATCTTTAATGAAATTTAAAAAAGGTATATCATTTTATGGACTATTACAAAAGCTAAAAGTGCAATTGAAATATTTCTTTAGTAATCGGCTCTTCTTGTCATATTTGAAAGCATTTATGGTCGACTCGACATTATTCAAGAAAAGCACTTTTTGGTATCTGTATTGCTTTCAATTTTGCGCTTATTGTGGTGTCTGTAGGATCTCCTTTCGCTCTCTAAAGGGAATACCATATTATCTTAAACACCCTGTATATAAGAACTCATATAGTTTCTGTTAATGTCATGATATTTCTATATGTGCTCTTTCTGTACTCTGAAGCACATCTAGGCAGTAATTCACTTTAAATCACACACATATAGAAATGAAACAAGCACTTGGTTATTCGGTGTATAAATATTTTATTTTTCAATATAGTCCTCGGCCAACTCTATATACTTATTTCAACGATATTCAAGACGTCTAATGTCTTCAGTAAAATAAGGTTTATCAAAATTTGCAAAATACGCGTCTGCTTTAGCCATCACTTATTCATTGGATGGAGTTTTCTTAGCAGCAAGCCAAGTTTTTATGTTAGGGTATAAGAAATAGTCAGAAGAACTCAAGTCAGGTGTATATGGGTGATGTGGAAGCATTTCAAAATGCAAACGTGTATTTTGACAGTTGCAATAGCTGAAGAATGTACAGGTGCATTATTGTGGCGAAAGAAAATTCTTTTCTTTACCGTATATGGCCGAATTTCTTTGATTTTTTTTTATTCAACTGCTCCAACAACGATGCTATTGTTCCGCCTTTTTGAAGGTTGTCAATGAAAATTATTCCGCAAGTATTTTAAAAAACGATTGCCATAACTAGCAGCCGATGGCATCAATTTTATCTTCTCCAGTGCATTTAAACCAGTTTCTACCCATTGATTTTTGGTTCCCGGAGTAAAGGGGTGGATCTAAGTTCCATCAACAGTAAGAAATCGATGCAAAAATTCAGATGTATGTTTAAAGCTTCAAACAATACTAGAAAGTCATTGACTGGTTAGGTTTTTGTCCACTGTTAATAAACGCGGCACCCATCTTGCCAAAAGTTTTTTCATATCTAAAACATTATGTAAAATTTAAACTACTGTACAAATCAATAAGTTTAAAGTCTCAACAATCTAAGGTAGCTCATGCGTTTTTATTATCGCTTCTAGAATACGGACATTTTTTGGCCTGCCAGATTGCTCAGCATCGCAAACGCTCATACGATCACAACGTAAATCATTAAACCACTTGAGAATCATTTTAATTAAGGAAATCGAATCCGGATAATATTTGCCAAGCTTTTGGTTTGTTTCTGTTATTGTTTTTCCACGCAGAAAAGAATGTTTAATGAGAACTCGAAAATCGCTTTTTTTTCATTCTAGCAAAACCAATACAAATTGTTTAATTTAAATGGCTGCCATACACAAACTAATCGGCAGTTGTTTTTAAAAATTGGTCTGGCGCCATCTGAAGGAATGTATTTTAACCAATTAGTACTGCTTTTATTCTGGCGGCGGCATTTCTTGCAGTGTACCTGTCCTCTGGAACTACCCTCGTAAATGCCGAAGATCACACATTTTGTCAGAGTAGAGCATAAGAAGTCAAATGGCTTATTGGAGACTACATTATTGAAACACTTTTACCTTTACCATCGCTCAAAATATTTGGTATTCAAAACTTCAAAAACAAAACTATTAAAACGGGATAGCGCACCGTCTTGCTCGAAAATTACTTCGTTTTCAAGCTGAGCGATTTGCGTGAACAGGAAATTTGCAAGCGTATTTCTTTATTGTCGATTCTACAGTTATAACGATTAATATGTTCGATAGCCCGAAAAGTTTCCTCATTCATAAACAAAACTTTTTTGAAAAACCGTTACAACAGACTTTACACGTTGTAACGTTGAACAGGTGAACTCGGGGCTTTTTATTTGTTTGTGTGTTGATTTAGGTTCATGTAGCAAGCCGTAAGTTCTTGTGAGACACGTAAATGCATCGTAGATTTTAGTATGTTGAACTCCAAAGTACAATGTGTGATAGATTTACCAGAGCTTTGAATACATGATGCGGTTATTTCTACCACACCATTTGTTTAAATAGGCATCATTTTCATGTCGTGGTTCATTTCCTTGTTCATATTAAAACCGACGATGTACAGCAATTATTGGCTTAAAATCAGCTAAACACAATAGACATTGTGCTTTTTCTTTGGCTGTTCGTCATTTTGGTCTTTGGTCGATAATGCAGATACCGATAGAAAAGGCTGTATTTTTAATATAGAACAACATCCAAATGTATGATTTTCAAAAAATGTGACCCACTACAACTAGAGAAACTACATTCAAGCGTGAAAACACTTCACCATTAGGCGATTAGAACATAAAAGTTTAGATAAGATCGTTGCAGTCATAATTGCCATGTATTTTCACGTCTCCGGGTAAATATGTTTAGTATGGTAAAATTCGCGATTTCTTGGTAGAAATAAAATTTTTAATTAAACCCATGTATCTTTTGTACAAATGCAGAGTGCTGGCTAATTGCAATATAACAGTGTACTCAGACTCGTTCTATGCAACGATTTATTCAAAATTGCTGTGAATAGCTCTGTAGGCTTCTTGATTTATACTGAAATAAAAAACGCCATGTACTTACATACATTGTAGGCCTAATATAGAAAAACGTTCTATTATAGCTGATTGCACCTGACTGTCATCCTGAAAACGACGTCACCTAAGGTACCTTTTTAAATTCAAAAACTATAATAATCACTAGGAGCCATATCCAGACTATAAATGGAGGTTCCTATTCTTCAAAGCCGCATTCGGGGTTGGCAGTTTGTGAAATGGCGGCAATATAGACGGGTGCATTGTCGTGTACTAATCGAACACCTTTGTCAATTTTCTTCGACGTTTTGCACAAATATTGTCCCTTAACTTATGCAACAAAGACGCATAATGTGTGCTGTTGACAGTTGTATTGCGCTCTTTAAAGACAATGAGTAAGTAAAATACCCTCACAATCCCATAATATTGTGACCATTACCTCTTTTGTTGATTGAACGACTTCCGTTTTTCTAGGACGAATTTCATCGGATCACCGCCATTCTGTGGATTCTCTTTTGGATAGAGGGTCATAAAACAGAACCATTGTTTCATGTCGTCCAACAATGGATTCCAACATCGGTTTTGCGTCGACTCCATACATGTTTAAAAGAAGCGCGCACATTCAATCCAACGTTGAGGTTAGAGAACAACAGAAAGAAGTCGCGGTACCCATTTTACACTAACCTTATTTATACCCAAATAGTCATGGAAAATTTGGAAAATACTTATTTCAGAAATGTTAGACATCACTGCTAATTCCTTCACCTTCAAATGACGATCTTTTAATACTATTTTTTTAATAATTGAAATTTTTTGAGGGGTTATCACTTCAACGGCCGACTGAGGCGTTCAGCATCTTCAAGGAACTCTTGCCCTAAACGGAAATCTTTTGCCCAAATTTTTATAGAAGAATATGAAAGAAATAAATCACCATAAACGTCGTCTAAATGCTGTTTAATTTGATTAGGCGTATGCCTTTTTTTTATTAAAAATTTAATAACCACACGGTGCTCAATTTTCATTAGCCGAGACATTTTAATGCACCAGTCACATTGTCTGACTGGTTAATAAAAACGACTACTCTTCAAGCCGTAATATATATTTTGAGCTATTTACCCGTTTTCGTACATTTACCGGCTATGCTGATTGTCACGTTCTTATATATTTCGTTAAGTGTTATGATTGATCCAGTATCGCCATATAACAGGCACGTTATGGATCATAACTGTACTAGCACTGTTATGAAACGGAGTAAAGGTTTGGTATTAAATTGTCGTTAGCACAAAAAATAGTGAAACACACACGATCGTTAGGTGCCTTAATACAACAGGTCTCAAAAAATGCAAAACTCGACCGTTCGGGTTTCGTTTTTCTAACTTTTTCTCGGCCTGTATCGTAATATACTATAGTGTAGACTTTGCATATGTGCAACTATGACGCAACGGAGTTTGAATACGCTTCAACCTGTTAAGCCTGTCAGGCGGAGAACTTATCTGTAAAAATAACTACCGCCATATACGTATGTATAGTAAGAACGAGAAGTCCATATCCACCCCAAGGTTTAAATTCGTTTACACAGATTTGTCCGCAGTGAAAGTTTATCGATTATTAACACGCTCCCCTTTTGAAATATGCGGAGTTACTAAAATACATTGTTGTATTACAATCATTTTAATAGGGATATCGCACGCGCTACTTGAAAAACAGCTGTTATAGGAAGGATACGCTTTATACCGCTTTTGTATGGTTGTTACGATTCAAACGACTTTCATTTCAAATTGATCATGCACTTCTCGTGCTTGACTGTACATACATACATACAATTAAATAACCTTAATTGATAAGACAAATTCTGCAATTTTCTTAAAACTAAAACTAGATACGTTATTTTGATTTTGGAGTTTCAGCTTTCTGACTTCCTTCTTAATTTTTCAAGGTATTAAATTGACTCCAAATATGAGTATTTGTGTTATTCGTCATAAAATCGTAATCATTTTTGAAAATAAAATGATACCTAAACTTTTATGTTGTTACTTTATCATAAAATTCATAGTAAGAGAACGTGCATGTTTATTTAGAAAAACAATTCTTAGTAATTGAGCTTCTTAAATAGGACATGTATGCATGAATGCATTACGTATTTAATAGAAAATTTAGTACAGATATTTAAATGCGCTTGCTCTTTAAATATTTTATTTTTATTATTTTAACTTTTACAGTTAGTGTTTTATTTACAAGGTTAACAGCTATATTTAAATATATTAACCCCTTTTTAGCGTGCATAATCTGGCATGATACACTTTAGATCGCGTTTCAAAACAATAATATTGTCACGCACTGCGCTCGTTATATTTTTTTGCCATGGAAAAATGTATAATAATTTACCGAAAACAATTTATTTTAGTTTGATTCCAAATGTGATGATTATTTAATATTTCTTAATAAAATGTGAGCATTTTTATTCTATTAACTAATTTTGAAAATAATACTGAAAATAAATTTTAAGTACTGCAAATAGAAATAATTAAAATTTGAAAAATAATAAACATGATGCAAGAAACTCTTTTGTTCGATCGTAATTATTAAGGGAAAATTTATTTTATTCTGGTATTTGGTTGAAGTGTAATTTTCAAAAAAAAAACAAAAAGGGTATTGATATTTTATAGAAATTGCGATAACACAATTGCGCAAGTAATTTGCAATAATCTGTAATAAAGCTTTCAATCAACTTATGAATCTAGTGTTATACAGGGTGGCGTAAAAGCTGCGAGAGAAATTAAAATATTGGCATTTTTTTTAAAATAGGCGCGGAATTTTCAGTTTTGTCAACGTGGACTCTTTTCTTTCACTAACGTACAAGTCTCCTACCGGATATTGCTTTTCCGCAAAAAATATTCGTAAATTAATGGACGGCAAAATCCAACATTTCTGAACGTAATTAAAGGCAGAGATAATGCAAATGTCCACTCTCAAACTTAGTTAGTGCTTAAAAGAGTTTTTTCTGAGTTTATCCATTTTTGAAGCTGTTACTTGCCTGTTTAAATGAAGACAAGCTTCACTAGTCATTGCTACATTGTAAATTATCGTATTTTGCAGGCAAGACTTGCCCCAAATTTTTGAATCAGTTTAAAAATGTAATACAAACTCTTTTCTCCCCAAATTTTGTGGGATTATAAGACACGCCAATTTTAAATTGTTTTTTTATAAGTATGGTCCGAAAAATATGGTAATACATTTTAAAACATTGCTTTGTATGAAAAACGAGTTTGTTCTGTCTAAGCCCTTTTGTGGCGGTCCCGAGTCATCTTTAACTGAGTTGATCGCCTTCTCGTTTAGTTTTTAAGATTATGCACAATGCACCCATGCACATATCGAATTTTTCCTCATTTACGAACTCAAATAAAATTTATGTTGCAAAATCTTACTTATTTCGCCCGTGTTGAAAATCGTACACCCAAATGTATTTAAATAATTGAATTCTGATTTTCAAAATGTAATTAATTTAATCTAATAATTTAAAAGGTCTTCGCCCAAATTTATATTTTTTATTTAAATTGACAATTGTTTCGGCAATTTTAACTATTCTTAAAAAAGTAATACCA
>JAHWXV010192544.1:0-11470 GCA_024586415.1 Phrixothrix hirtus | reverse complement strand
ATGGAAGAATTCTGCTTTTACAGCTGCATACCGCTACAGGAAATTCTGCAACCGTTCATGGTGATATTGAGATTGGTTGTAGAAGGTTAACGCATCGCATCTAGTAGCTGATATTAAAAAACCTGTTACATTGGGTATGGATATAATGCCTGAGTGTGGCTTTGCCTTAGACTTGAAGAGCTACGTCATATGAGTGAACGACGAAGATATACCTATTAATAAATGAGATGATCATGCAATAAAAT
Source organism: Phrixothrix hirtus (assembly GCA_024586415.1). NCBI lineage: Eukaryota > Metazoa > Arthropoda > Insecta > Coleoptera > Phengodidae > Phrixothrix > Phrixothrix hirtus. The sequence goes on along the minus strand of JAHWXV010192544.1, from coordinate 11,225 downwards.
TAATACTAGCAGAAGAAGTGAACCGCCAAGCAGCGAAACAATAGTTATGGGCCAACCGGATGGAGAATTCCGGTTAGGATGTATAGGAATTCTAGAAACAAACAACATAAATACTGATAAATATATTCTGGCTGGAAGAATATTGATCGAAGCTAAGGAAACAATACCTGTTCGCTTAATGAATGTCAATACCTTCTAAGTGACTCTAAAGGAGGGCACCTAACTAGGAATATGCGCACCTATCTCCCCTGCGGTATGTTGCATAAAAATCAGCGAGAACGTTTTGCCCGTAAAGAATTTATCTAACCTGCATGCCATACTTGAATGCTTGGCAACGCTTGATCTCAAAAGCAAAATAACAAAGCCAACCAATTGATCCAACAATATTCTGACACATTTGCAATGGTTGACGGTTTGAAAGGAAGAACAAATGTTGTGACGCATAAAATAAATACCGGTGATGCCCAACCAATATGTCAACGACTTAGAATGGTGCCTGTATCCAAACGATAATCAAGCACATGGCCAGTGAAGGGATAATAGAGCTATTTACCAGTCCTTGAGCATCGCCAGTTGTACAGGTTAAGAATAAAGGTGGTAGAACTGGATTTTGTATGGATTACCGTCATTTAAACAATGTGACCAAAAAGGACAGGTATCCTCTCCTAAGAATTAATGACACGCATTCCGGCTCCAAATAGTTTTCGACTTTAGACATAAAAGAGGATATTGAGAAATCGGTATGGATTATGAGCACCGGGAAAAGACAGCATTCCCAATTGGATCTGGTCTCTGCCAGTTCACGGTAGTGCCTTTTGACTTGTGCAATGCACCAGTGACGTTTGAAAAGCTAATGGAATTGTTCCTGAGAGGGTTAGCTTGGCTAACGTGTTTAGTATACTTGATCGATGTCATAGTTATTGGAAAGGCCTTCGACGAACACCTGAAAAATTTCAAACGGTTGTTTCGAAGATTATGAAGTGCGCATCTACAACTTAGTCCGATAAAGTGCAACTTTGTTTTAAAACAGAGTAAAATAATTGGGCCATGTGGTTTAAGAATAAGGTGTGACAGTTGACCCAGAGAAAATTCGGTCCATACGAGGATGGCCACAACCAAAAGATAAAAATGAATTACGAAAATTTTGAGGGTTATGTACTTACTATCATCGATTTGTACGCGGATTTTCAGATATTGCAAAACCACTTACAAAACTTACTGAAGAAGACTAACCATATTTATGCAGCAATAACTACCAGCAGTCATTTGAAACACTTAAAGGAACATTGGTAATGGCAACCATACTCAGTTAACCTAAAGTAGAAGGAAGATTTGTCTTACATACTGATGGTAGGCACGTCAGCATCGGTGTAATGCTTTCGCAAATCCAAGACGGACAAGAACGAGTAATTGGGTATTTTAATAAAGTGTTGTCCAAACTTGAGAGGAATTATTGTATTACGCGCAAAGAACTGCTAGCGGTGATAAAAGCTGTCGAACACTTGTACAAATACCCCTATGGACATAATTTCTTATTAAGAACTGATCACGCAGCGTTGAAATGGCTCCTAGACTTTAAGAATCCAGAACTCTAAATAGCGGGATGCACTGTACGGCTGCAAGAGTATGACTTTGAAATTGAAATTTTGACGCATTATCAAAACGGACCTTGCACAAAAAATTGCAAACATTGTACTCGGTTGGAGTCAAAAGTGGAAGCACCTCTTGTCTACCGCATTCCAGTAAGTAACGATGACTGGCAACCAGATGATGTCAAACAAGATCAAGAAAGCGACCCGACCTGAAAGTGCTATTAAAATCGAAGAATGAAGGCCGAACATCAAATTGGTACGAAATGGCCTCATTTAATCCTGTTGTTAAAGCATATTGGTCCTAAGGGGACTCCTTGCATGTTCAGGTCGGCCTTTTGCAAAGAGTCCTGGAAAATGATCATGGGATTGAAAAACGAATCCAGTTGGTGGTTTCTAAAGACAGGGTAGCGGAAATTTTGCGAAAACTGCGTGATGGTCTATCTGTAGGGCATATGGGTGCAAAAGTTCGTGAAAACTTTTGGATGAACTACAAAGATGATTTTAAGGAGTGATGCCGAATATATATATTATGCACCTCTGGGAATGGTCCATTGGGGAGGCGATAAGCACAGATTCGGCAATATAATGTAGGTAGCCCAGGAAACAAATAAACCCTTGTTGTAATGGACTGTTTTAGTAAATACACCGAAGCATACGCTCTACCTGGCCGAGACCTTGGTAAAATTACTATTTAGTCATTTTGGGATTCCTTTGGAATTACATTCAGACCAAGGAAGAAATTTTTAGTCAGCCTTATTCCAAACTCTTTGCCAGCTATTGGATATATGAATAACCAGAACAATTACTCCTCAACCACAGTCAGATTGAATGGTAGAAGACATGAATCGAACAATGGGAAAATATTTGTCAAAAGGTATCTCAGACCATAAAAAAGATTGGACCATTACTTACATTAGTTCTTGGTGGCTTATCGATCAACTGTAAACGAAACTAAAGGAGAGACCCCAACTAGAGTGTTGTTTAAATGACACACTATAAACTTTGAGATTCCACGCTTATATATATATATACCGTTCATTTTCCTATCGCGTCTGTTGGTTTGCTATTTATTGCCTTATTTATATTGACTTATACGTTTCAAAAATACATTTTTAGTTAAGAAATATATACATTTGGAAGATTTTACTATAAACATAGTTTTGCTATTGTTGAAAATGTTGGTATTTTTACAAGTTAATCAAATAACTATTGAAACGGTAGTAAAGTTTCCATTAGACTTGAAAATAAATCAAGAAATGGTTCAGGAAAATGAAAAAAAAACTTAATGATCAGTAAAAACTAAATTTTGCGCAGTTTTTAAGTCTTCCATGATTTCTAAATTGGGATTTCTAGAACGAAGCTTCCTTTTGAGCCCACATAACACGTACTTAATTGAATTTGGGTCCAAATGACTCGCAGGCCTAGTATACAATTTCATTGTTGTACTGACACACAAGCCGCCTCGTGCAGCCTGAAATTGTCATATATAGACAAATTTTTTATTGATAAACTCACCATAAGATGTAGCATTACCTGGAATTATTGGCAATGAAAGCAATATTCTTGTGTTGTTGCCACGCAAACGCATTTGGTATTGCTCGGAGAACAGAACCAAGCTCCATTGTTCTATAGTCTAATTAACGTATTCGTGAGCAAATCTAAACCGCGCTCGACGGAATCTAGTAACGCAGCTTTCTGCATGTCTTAATTGACGTTGGACGTTAACACTGGTAAGATGACGATTTCAAAGCGATTTGGACATGACAAAAGGGCCGCCTTTCATTGTTGTAACCCGTGGTCTACCTGTATCGGGTATGCTGTTGAAAGCATCGGTCTCCTGATAAATTTAAGTACTCAATAAACTGCAGATATTACGTTAATTACGTCATTATTGTTATAATGCAACGACTTGTGTTGCTTCAAGAGCTAAGGTAATCAGCATCTTTGGTAACTTTATGTGCGTAATCATAGGATATGTGTACTGGAAAATTCTGCATCTGTCAACCTTTATAGGTGATATGTACAACTTGTACTGTGAGATACGCTGCTTTTCCGCTACTTCTTCCTCTGTTTTGTTTTGTATCTCGCGTGTTCAAGTGTTCAAGTGCTCAATATACAAAATCCAGTAAATCCAATTAATACAAAATACCATAGATATCATACGTACCAAATAGGAGTTGATTATCTCGAGAACGACCAGAGAAATTATTTTAAACTAAAAAAATTAAAAATTTAACGTCCTACATCTCAAAAATTTAGCATTTTGGGGCACACATTTACTTGGACTTTTAGTCCTAAAATCTGCCATGGAATCACATCTTAAATTCTTAGTCATCAATTGAAAAACACTCTGTATATATTTTTTAGATTTCTATCTATGATAACATTCTGTTAAAATATCATTTGTCATCCTCGAATTTTAATACCTTGCTGTAACCTTTATTATTTCACAAAAAGTTTCAATGTTTTTCATTTAAAATATTTATTACCCTTTCCCGCTTTTAATTTTACAATTATAGTTACAATGTCTGCCCTGTTTACATATAAACAAGTATGTGTACTCACGTAAATACAGGAATTTAATATCGTAATGTGTTCTGAAGGTATGTTTGCTTTCTGTTTGTTGAGGCGTATCGTTTATTTAGGATTTGGGGATGCTTTACATTCTTATCGTTTCTCCGACGATAATGTCTAATCAGTTGGTATTAATATATTGTACCGTTTGATTCTACGATTACTCTATGAAGAGAAAAGTCCTTGTGCATCGATTATATCATTTTATGTAATTTAAATTCTATTTTATAATGTAATAAATATAATAAATATAACAAAATAACAGCGAACTAAAATCTATTTATGCAATACTTGAATAATCTATCCTTCTAAAATTATAACCATAAAACTACTAGTATTTCAAAATATGAATCTAGATAATATGAAAAATAAATTAGCATCGTATAATTTAATGATCCATAAGTCTACGCACCTCGCGATTTACTAGGACATTACTCCAAATTGTTTTATATGCTTGCATTAGCAAAATCAAATCTAGTGGTTGAATTCTCGTGGTAATCGAATTGAAATTTGTGTGCTGTGCATATCTAAATATGTGTATAAAGTGACAATGAACGGCAAGGAGCTTATTTTATCTAATCTATAAAGCTGCCTCTCGTTGAAAGAAACTTAATTATAAAATTCTACAATGAAGGAAAACCGTGTAGATAAATTGGGAAATTAATAAATAAAAGTAGACTCACAGTAAGAACTGTTATTTTGCGTTATAAAAACGAAAATACAACAGATAATTAACCAAGAAATGAACGTCAGCGAAAGTTGCGAGAAAGACAAGGCGATGAGGGTAAATATAATCTGTTCGGGTCAACTGGTATCAAAAAAGTTTGAAAAAACTGCGAAGAAACGTTAAATCCAAAAATACTATTAAAACCATAAAATACAGCAGACACAGAATTATGGCATGGACTTGTATGGCAACATCAGGTGTTAGGAATTTGGAAATAATTGAATGAGTTATGAAGAAAAATGTTTACTTAAAGCTATTAACGAAAAATTTACAAGAAAGTGCCTAATAACTTGGGTTTAATGGTATCTATTACTTCCAATAGGATAAGGATCTCAAAAGTTAGTAAAGTGAAATGCCGAGAAGCCTTCAGCAGTTTTGGACTTAAAAGGTTACCCTACCAAATATTAGTACTTTATTTTAATTTATATTGTTCATGTTTTTCAAATTTTGTAAATGTGCCTAGACTTTTACGACATTGAAATTTGCTGAATAAGGGTTTGGAATATATTTCTAAATTACGAATACTGCCCTTGGTTACTGCTAATTAATAACACTATACCATAAAGACGTCATATGTCATTTTTCATTTTAAGGTTGTATATATAATTATTTATTTGAATTCACTAATCTATTTACAATTTTAACTAATTATAATTTTATATGTATTTATTTATTTCTAATTTACATAAAGCACTATTTATATTTAATCTGCATATATCAATATCAATTTTAGAACTGACCTAAACTGCGCTGTTATGCATATTTATATCAAAACCGTAACATCGAAAACACTTTGGAAAATACCAGATACTACGGCTCATTTCCACGTAGATAAGTTGATCTTGTGCATTTTGCTCTAACAGGGAGATACATAAAAAATTACATGTATATTTATTAAGCTATTATTATACAAACAGTTCTCAGAAATTGATATGTAAAAGAAATTTGTAAATATGTTGTCTGCTTCGTTTAGCAGCTATAAAGAATTATAGTAAATTGCTTGATTACGTACTTTAGTTACGTAATCTTTGTTTGGTTTTAGAATGAAGGAGACAAACTAGTTCGAACTGCATTGATCTTTATCAACCAGTTCAAGATTAAAAACCCTTCCGTACAACGGATTTTAATATTTACAATGCTTTACTGTTACCCGGTAAGAACCTTTTGCATAATAGGTCTAGACAAATGTTTACGTTAGTCACCCTAGCGATCTCACCTAATAAATCTAATTAACGACTTATTTATATTTCACCAAGTAAGAACAACTCTTTACGATCTGTATATTTATTAAAAATTCAAATTAAATAAAATAATAAATCAACAATATTCACATTTAAATATTAAAATACATAAATCATAAAGAAACATGTAATGTTTACAAACCTATCGGTCGTTTTCCTTTGCAAACTAATGACAGGTAGTGAACAAGACTTTACGGTATTTTATTTATGTGCATTAGGGAAAGAATTTCGGGTTCTTTAAATTTATTTATTCAAATTAAAACAGAATTTTAGTTTAGAATTTAATCATCTAACACGAATTACTTTTGCCTTTGTTCAATGTACGTTTTAAAAGGAGTTGATAAATACACTTACGGTTAATTTGGGTTAATATTTTCTTTGATGTTAAAAATACTAGACTTCCTTCTAGCTATTCAAATTCCAGGTCAGCTGTCTTTAAAAGGATTTACGTCCCTTTTAAATATTCAATTCAAACTTGCGGTCTTCTTTTGCACCTATGACGATTAGATTATATTTACCTATTACTTTAGGAAACTTTAATTTACGTTGATATGTAAACTTCAGAACTTAAAGATGCCACGACTCACTTATACGTGACACAAAGTAAGTTCATTTACATTTTCTTCTTTCAACAGACCTTACAACTTGGTTTCGCTTGATTGATTCATCAGTGATACTCACTCGCACAATGAGATAAGATAAGATTAAATTACGTCCTCAGATCTTATGTTAACATTCGGACATTCCACTCGTGTATTTTCTATCCAATGGCTGATTCTAAATTTCAAAATTTTTGGTTTCATGTTTGTAATAACGAACGTTAAATTTTTATTTAAGTCGAGGTTTTTTTTCTTTGCATTTTACATCTGAGGCCCCGGTTTCTTTTTATGGTCGCCAAAAGGCGCTTTCCTTTTGGCGGTGTCTCTACTCTAAGAGATTTTATGTAAAACGTTTCATTGTATAAGGCCGTTTTACTTCCTAATGCTTTGAAGTTTTATTTTTTTTACACAAATTTTAAAACTCACGCGCGGTTTGTTTATTACGGGCACTTTGAAACTTGTAAACTTATAAATTTTTATAATCTGAAACTTGCCTAAAACTTAATATTACTCGTTATTTTATATTACAGCAAAATTTATTTAGAAATTTGAACTAAATGATAGTTTATTTAAATTTCTAATGTTAGAACACGTAATTTTTTACTTATTAATTATTAAATCTTCAGATCTATTTATTTTATTCTAAACAGTTTATTGCTTATAAATCTTTATAAAGATATTTTAATGATCAACTTTTAATTTAAAAAATTCCCTTATAAGCAAAAATATGTTACCTATGTATATAAATAAGGAATATTGTGGACTGATGATTTGATTTAATTTAATTGTTGTAAAATATACAAATTGTGCAGTAAAATTTCACTATTGAAATATGTCATATTGTACAGCTAAGGAAGAGAAAAAACTAGAGATTCAGCTATCGGTTGTGTACAAATAATAAGAGAAATTTTTGTAGTAATTTATTTATCAGATTGACATGTGATTTTATAAGAGGTAAAACATCGATTTTCATACATATTCTTGTTTTATCGAGAGTATACTCGTAAAAATTTACCTTATCTTGCTTTAGCTATAATAGGTATGAAATTATAGACTTATTTAGATTAAAAAAAAGTGTTGATTTTGGAGAAACTTCCGCAATATTTCGTTTTTGCAACGTAATCCAGATGTTGCTCTCGGTTGTGATCTTCGGAACGGTTACAAACATTTTAAGAGGCGTTTTAATATCTATATTCGCATATAGTGGCACAAAATACGACTTTTTGAAAGGCGATATAAACATATTACTTTATTTGATTAATACAGAAGTCAATTAGCTTATAAAAGATATATCCACGATGGCTGTATTTTTAAGGAGTCGAGGGTGTGACGTAACGCACCTAATTTTTATATTGGGTACATTTTCTAGTCTGGCTTTAGTGGATAATTATTTATTCCTTTAAACACGTTAATAGAATTTTTTTTAATTTTTAAACATCGCAATGCAGTTTTATATACATAATTCATCTACTTGTGATTAAAGCTAAAAATTGGTTGATCTGCCTAGTAATTATTATTCAATTAAATTATTAAGGTAATTTAAGTCAAATTTGAACTGATTTTGAATGTAGAGCGCGAAGAACAATAATATTTATTTAGAAGCAAATCTTATGAATGTGTGTCTTGCTCTTTTACTTGAAGGTAATCATTTGTACGATGAAAGGTATTTAAACTTTTCTGTGGGTCATCTACTTTGATCTAAACAATCATTAAACGAGAAACAGTTATATTCAATATTACTTTATAACAACATTCGTGCGCGTATGCGATCGTGCGCAGGTGTGCGTGTGCGTATGTGTGCGCGTGTGGGTGTGTGTGCGTACGTGGGTGTGTGTGTGTGGGTGCGAAAAGAATTGATTGCTGAAGGGAATAGTTAATGATGTCTGTTAGAGAATCAATGTAACAGGAAATTACCAACTTCAGCATTTTTAGGTTTATCTTGTCATATCCGTAAGAAATAGATTTTAATTTTTTTATAGTATTTAATACTTCAGTTTCGCTAACTATTTTAAAAGTTTTTATTTTTGTTTAATTCATGTTGATATGACACTCTTTTTCTATAAGGATTGCAAATGTAAGATAATTCCTCAATTCGGTGTAATATGAAAAATCATTAAGTAGTTTAGTTCTTATAAATTTTTTATACGTTTTATTTTTTAAAGCTTTCATTTCAATTATAGTGGAAGTAATGTAAGCTTTGTTAGGATTTTTATTAAAACATTTTTATAAGTAGCTTGGACATCGATCAGTTTAAAAATGAAGGTTTTTCATTTATGTTTGTAAATTTATATCATCTCTGGCAAACAAGTTCAGATTAAATTTACTAAAGTTCATATAACTAAACTTTACAGGATTCGGTTTCTTAATTGTATAATCAAATTCCCAATCAATTAACCTATGGTCGGTTATGTCTGAAGTACCACATTCATTCCCTGTTATGGTTTTGCTTTTGAAAATAGCGTTTAAGGATGTGTATGTTTTTCTTGTAACCTCCGTTGGTTCATTTATAATTTTTTTTAAATTATGTATTTTAAAAATGTTTGTAAGATGACTAAAATTAGGATTTTTGTATTTGTAAAGATCGTCGTTTAGGTCACCTACCAAAACAATATCAATAAATTGTATTTATTTGTCTAGTTTAAGGTCAAAGCTTAGGTACAAAACATTGGATTATACTCTCTCTGTGCTAATAAATAATTTTTATTATGAATTTTTTACAGTTTGAAATATAATTTTTATAAACAACGCAATATTTGAAATTTGAGTTAAAAGTGGAATTATTCTTGTTTAGATATAGAATTCACTAATGTGATTCGCTATTTATTTCTTCGGTCGATAATTTCGTAATGTATCAACTTGATTTGAAAATTTAATTTACATTTAGTTATTACAATGTAAATTTGTGTAAGATTAATCAGTAATTTGCATGAATTAATCTGTTCTTCTTATTTAAACTTGATTTGTAATTTGTACACAAATGAATTCTTTGAAGTTCGAATTTGCATTTATCTAGAACAATGCCAATGTATAGAAGCTTATTTTACAAGTAGCATTAAATAACTGTACTACTAATATTAACTGGGTTCATAACTTGTACCAAAACTCTAGTTACTTGATGAATAATAACTGGAGTATTATTTCAGCTGATCAATTACAGCACAGACGTGGTTTGCAGATATCACACGTGTCAATTCATGAACTTCGCAAATTTACTTAAACGTTAATCACATTTCACTGGCTTATTGCTAAAGACGAATTTTTCTTCTTGTATGTGGCTTATACATGGTAATCAATGGGCGTGTACTGTATTTTGAATGAGAAATGTAAAATGAATGTTACACAAAACTTCATTTTCTTTTATTTAGCATGTACATGAAGATCTTCCATTTACTCTACGTAGCAAAAATTATATCCAGAAGATGATGCCCGTGTTCCTTTAGATTGTTTTCAATCGAAGTTTTGAAGCTATTTCTAACGCGTAATAGAGGCTTCTTATTGACAAGTTGTACTTCTCTTCGATTGGTCCTCTTCAGTTTGTCTAAGGTATGCGATTTATCAAAGTAAACTCACTTCTTTAAATATCCCCAGAGAAAAAAGTCGCACATATTGAGATCTAGGAGGTCGGGGCACATCTCTTAAACTGGAAACCAAGAGATCAGGAAATTTCCTCCTTAGAATCTTCATTGAACGTCTAGTTGCGTCGCCCCGTCTTTCAGGAACCAGATTTCTTTTTCCACATACAACCTCTATAATTCTGGCATAAAGAAAGTGTTGATCATATTGATGTAGCAGTCCGAAGTTACTATAACCGCCTCACCATCCTCCTCAAAGAAATAGGGTCCAATTACATATCTTCTGGATACCGCGCACCACACTGTCATATAAAGTGAATGGAGAGGTGCTTCAAGGATTTCCATAAGATTTTCTGCTGCCCAGTGCCTGTCGTTTTACTTGTTGACAAATTCATCCAGGTAAAAATGCGCTTCATCACTCATAAACATCAACGCGTACGGTTCATCATGCAGAAGAAGCTGAATGCGTACAAGACAATCTTCCCACTACCCATAATCTGCTTCCCGTAAATTTTGTACAAATATCTTATAGAGGTATAATTTGAGTTCGAATATTAATATTTTTCTCTCCGATTTTCGTCCCAAACGTAACGCTAACGAGTGGCGTCGAGCCAAACGTTTAGAACTGTTAATCAACGCTTCTCGCATCATTTCAACATTCTTCGGTGTTCGCACGCGCCAGGTGAGTCGGTATTTGGTAAATCAAAGCCCTTATAAGCTTTACAGAACACTAAATTTCACACACGTGAATTTACTAAAACATTTTAATTTCAATCAACCGAAAATGTAAGTATTTAATGTTCCGCTCGTCATTACAAATAATTAACAAGCGAAATCATCACGTATAGTTTTTCTTTAAAATTCGAAAAAAATTTAATAAAATTTCGTAAACCGTGGATCTAAATTAAATTCGGATAGGC
>JAHWXV010192529.1:0-10021 GCA_024586415.1 Phrixothrix hirtus | reverse complement strand
CAAGAGGTATGGGGAAAACTAATCAGTCTACTATAACTAAAATTATTGTTTAAATATACTAGTTACAGTCAACACAGATATGCGCCCATAAGCTGGACAGGAATGATGTATTAATAGGCTCCCCTCACAATGGTAAGGTTTGAGCTGGCCTTTACAATAGTTGGCAGCCGGGACTATAAGTTAAACTGGATTCTCACCGATATACGTTGACTTTTCACTTATGCCCTTACAGGCAAACAATAGGGAAGCAAAAGAACAATGTGATAGAAAAATACCTTAGTCTTAGTTGTCACTTCACCGGATTACTCGATTGCCCACAACCAGAATCATCAGTCATGATTTTATTTATACATTCCTGCATCTGCAGAAAGAACTCACATGTCCAATGAAGCTGCAACCAGGGTGAAAAAAGGCAGGTAAATTCCCAGAGATCTGCTATTTGATCTCTCAGGCCTGGTATTCCGACACATTACATCTGCGGAACCCATCCATTCACCCAGATACTCCAAAAAAGAAATCACTCACACAACCGATTCTTTCATGTACAACCTATGTGCATTTGACTAACACAATGCAGTGGTCTCATGACACGTTAGTACCAATTATATATATCGTCGAAATCCACCAGCATGAAAATTGTCTCAAACTGTCAATTTAATTTTATTACATATTTCTCAATCGTCATAAGGAGTAGAAAAACTCGTCTCTTGCGTTTTATCCGACAGAAAACTCTACTGGTTTTTTAATCGTCACGAAGAGTAGAAGAAAACTCGTCTCTCACATTTATCCGACAGAAGAAAAACTCTCTCTCTCTCTCTACCTATTTATTATTTTTTCCACTGTTGTCCTGCCAATCACCCCGTTACTGGGGAACATATGGCAGCAAGTTTTAAAAAAATTAGGTAGAATGTCAATGAAATCTGACAAAATGTATGAATCAAGAAGTTAAACACTAGCACTAAAAGGGTAAATATGTGTTAAACTCTGCCATAGCTCTCAAGCTACTTACTTGTACCTGGTCTTCTTTATACCATGACTATAAGTTAAAATGCTGTTAATATATATATACTAAACTCCACCAAGGTCATTACTAGCAACGAGCGGTAGTGATTTAAATTTTAATTATTCCTAATTTTCAGACGTGTTTTTGGTAATAAAAAAGATTTTATCTGTTATTAATTACAATTTTCAGGGCATTTACATAAAAAATTCTTTTCAATCGCTTAACATTATAATCAATTATTTCACAATACAGTAGAACATCGATATTCCAGGTGTAGTTTATTGGTGGCCAAATATTACTTGAATTATCTATGTAGTAATTTCAAACTATCGGGTTGGTGCATATGATATGTTGGATTTTGTGAATAAAAATTAAAACTTTTAATTTTTACAAAAACAAATATGTATTTAATCAAAATAATTTCGCTGTTTGAATACATTTCTGTCAATGATTAAGAAAATGCCAAAATGTCATTTTTAAAAAAATCTGCATTTCTAGTCTCAATGAAGGTTCTGATGGCTCACCTATGTCCTGTTCATTGAGAAATTTTTTCCTAATTAAGAAATGGTCTAGAAGTATAAAGGAAGTAATAGTCAGTATAAGACAGGTCCAGCAAATATGGGGGATGCTGAAGATGTTCATAGTTTAATTTGTTAAGTTTACATTGTCATATAAGAGGATAGATCCCTGTCTGACAAGCATTTTTTGAATGTATTGGCACTATCTGTCCCCTGTAATGCTTTCACCAGTAAGTAAATAAATAGTATATTATACCATGTACACTCCACTAAACTGTTACAAGAACTTTTCATGGACGAAGTGGGAGTGTTGTGTTTGTCTATATATGGTTATCATATAGTACCTATTCTTCGTTCCATGCTATTATTTGATTCAAAAATGGCTCACAATTGTTCCTTGCCAGATGTGAAGAACATCAATCTTTTTAACTTTACCAATGACTTTCAGAAGCGGTAATGCTATGTAGTGTGGTCAACATTTAACCTGTCTACAAGTTCTCTAGATGGTTTATTGAATCCTCCTCTACTAGTCTTCAAAATTCCATTGTCAGCTAGTAGTGCTTCCAGCCTTCCTTGGGGTGCAATTTGAAGTGATTGATCTTCATTATGGAACTTTTTGAACCAATGTTATATGGTACAATCTCAAATAGTATTCTTTCTGTTGCAAGTCACAATCCCTGTGTTGTATCCAAGTTTAAATTCATAATATATTTCAATAAGTATTTCCTAGGTTGTCGTCTTGTAGTACATAAATAACAAATACAGTTAACTAAATACTAGAACAACATATTGCTCATAGTGATGCATTGCACCACTCAACTAAGTGATTTATATGGCAAGTTTGATGTATAACGCAAGCTGTTAACTAATATTGCACAATTTGATGAACATTTGCAAAATCAAACATTTTATATACACCAACCCAATATATCCCTATATAAATATCGGCAATTTTTAAACTAAATAATCAGCACTTTGAATAAATACTATAACAAAATTACTATGGTGTTGTCTTGTGATAAAAACATTGGATTTTGTCAGCAGGAGGAATAATTAGGAGTTGAATATAGTCCTGCAGCATGTTTTAAATTTAAACCCAAACCTACCTTTCCTTTAATGGCAGATCTTCCTGCTTTTAGAATGCAGTCTGCTAAAAGCTACGTCCACACCTGAGTCGATTATGCCGGACCTATGCAAATTTTACATACCATTAGTTGGAAAAGAGGTGTACACTCAAAGAAGGCATATCTTTGTTTTTATCTGTCTCACAACCAAGGTGGTTCATTTGGAACTTATTTCCGACTTATCAAGTAATGCTTTTTTCCAATCCCTTTGACAATTTTTATCAAGATGAGGTCCTTGTTCGACCTTATATTTGGATTGCGGCATGAATTTCATACCTTATATAAACTCTTACAGCTTGTGATTATAATGGTACTTTAATATCAGAATTGTCTTTGAGAAAAATAGAATGGAAGTTAAACCCTCCCTCTAGTCCTCATTTCGGAGGAATTTGGGAAAGTATCATTAAATCAGTAAAGTAATCAGTAAAGTTCTTGGAAATCAATTATTAACTTATGAGGAGTTAGCAACTTTACTTACACAAATTGAAGCCCTTTTAAATTCTCGGCCATTGTGCATATTAAGTTCAGATCCGTCTGAACCATTGGCATTAACCCCCGCTTACTTCTTAACCTGGACACCTTTGCAAAGTCTTTCCATGGAGAATTCAACTTTTGAATACCTAATATGCCTAGATCATTATCAACTTGTTAATTGAATGATGCAAGTTTTCTGGAAGTGGTGGCACTTAAATTATCTTACTAGCCTAAAAATTCAGCACTGATGGTTAAAGTAGTATGTTTCTCTATCATGTGGAATGGTAGTTATAGTTAAGCAGGAGGATGGAGTTCTGCCATTACATTGGCCATTAGGAATTATTGAGGAAGTATTTCCAAGTTAAATTAGAGTGGTATCTGTTTTTGCCAACAAAAACCTCTTTAAAAGGCCAGCTGTTAAAAAGCTCATTATTAATTCCGCCTGAATATTCGTAATGCCCTTATTGGGATTTATTAATTTCTTTTTCTCTTTCAAAATTTCAGTTAATAATTTTTTGGTCAAATTTTAATTAATTAGTTGTAATAGTGAATTAAGGGATTTTTTATTTATGAAAATTCTTTCATGGTGGCAGGAATGGTTACACCAAACTTTTAGGAAACACATTATAGGTTTTAGTTGTTTCAATAAAGAGATTCAATTTTATTTTCAGTTGTCATTTGTCAAGGTAAAACATAAAAATCAGCCATATATACTATTCAGTTGTAGATAATAATCGAAATATAAAATCGTGTATATTAAAATTGGTGCATGTATTCGGAATACTGATGATTTTATATCCCTTTCCTGTAATCCGGTAAGTAACAATGTTAAATTGTTCCGGTTTTACCTTTTGTTTTATTTAGATTACAGTTCATTAATTAAAAATTCTTGATATTAATTAAATATTAAAACAAACATGTTTAAAATGAAATAATGTTCAATTTTTGTCTGCGTAAAACTATGAACAAATAAAAATGTAAATCATTGATAAGTAATGAGATAAATTAGTGTTAACACGAAATAAACACATACAGATCCAGTAATTTGATATTAAAACAACATGTTATTTTCTCTATGATACATAGTTGAAATTGGAATGTGTCTAGACATATTCATTTGTATATACATTTTCCGGCTATTCTCAATAAATCGACATTTTCAATTTTTTCCCAAAAAGTGTTCTATTTTATATGATTTTGTTGTTAATGGATGTAGTTAGGCCTACACAATAATGAATTAAATTGTTAGTTCATTCTAATTTCACCAAATGTAAGTATTGTTTTTTCTTGATTTGATACTTTATTAATTATTTAATTGGTGTGTTCTTAAAATATAAGTAAAAAATTGCCTTTTTTGAACATATTTTACTCTAATAAATGACTAGTTGAAAAATTTTGAAATTGCATATGCTTACATAAAAAAAATGTCATTCAAATACATTTGTTTGATTTAAATCTGTTGGCTAGTTTTTGAAATGTGTATTTTTAAAGTGAGATGGGACTTTTTATTCTGGCTGTAGTAACTTTTTATATATTTTATTTTAATAAAAAAATAATTATATGCAGTAAAAAAGATGCACAAAAATAAATAATACTGTAAATACTTACGTATTAATAAAATCAATTGCTTGAGCCTTTAACTGATCCGCACTATGTAGATCAGCTAATATAAGAATTTCAGCAGCATTGTCAATTGATAAATTTGTGCATAAAGCTTCTTCACACATAACTTTCAACCTTTCCAGTGCGTACTTAAATAAAAATTGTTGCACTATTATTTAAATTATCAATACCACAGTAATACCTTATCTGCAGCTGCTAATAAATCATCAGCCATTTTTTCTAAATTTGATGCTTTGCCTGTATATATAAACCGTAACATTTCCCTTAATACTTCATGATCGACATCTGTTATATCAACTCTATTGTGTTTCCGTTCCTCCATTTCGTGTTCAAACATAGCTTGGAAAACAGGACTTCGAGCTACAATATTAATTACCAATTAATAAAATGATACATCGTCGAATTATGAATTACCTGCTAATATAGCTTTATGTGCTTGAAATTCTCTTCCAGCTACAGAAAGAGTTACATCACTAAATTTTTGGTTTTCAAAAAGTAATCCCAGATCATCTGATAAACGACATTCTGGAACTTTGAATTGAATTGTATTGGATTGACCCGAAATATTTACACTATCAGCGACCACACTAACCTAAAATAACATCAATATAAACTCTAAGAACTTTTACAAAATTAAAATTTTAAATCACAGATTATAATTTCATTAAACAATAAATTGTGTATTAACTAAATATTATTAAAATAACATACCTCACAAAATATCGTTAATTTATCATCAGGTAATAATCCATTAGCTTCATCTAAAAGAAAATCTCTACGAATAAATTTTTTAAAGCCCCAATCTTTTCCTTGAACGAATCGATAGGCTCGTTGACTTTCCATAGCTTTCGTTTCTTCACGTTTTGCATTTAATATACTAAATTTAAATTTGGCTCTTACTTCACTTTTATTACATGATACAAGGAGAAGATAAAGTGATAAGTAATCTTTGCTTTCTTCATCTAAACCTTTTGGATTGACTCGCAAACACCTGGAGAAAAATTTACAAATACTTTCTATTATAGACTTAAACAATACAGAGAATAATATATAATTATAAAAATATCGTTTGTAATATAATTGTAATACAATAATATACAGGGTGTTAAAAAATGATCTGGCATACATTGCAGAAAAGTTTTATCGTGGAAACATTAATTAAAATTTTTAGTGCAATTTTTCTCTAAAATGTTTACAGAATGAAAAAATATAGCAGTAAGTGTAAACTATAAAATTTTGAAATCACTGGAATATTTAATCTACATAGAAAATGTAAAACTAAGGACTACCACTGCAATACAGAGAAGCTATTACATATTTGTCTCAAATTCTAGATAATGCTATTGGTTTTGTTTGACCACTGTTAAATAAGATAATATACACATTGCAATTATATAAATTCTGAAAAATTATCATTTTCTTCTTATGAAAAGAAGGTATCTGAAATTGTTCATTGATTCCATGGGTGTAGGTATGTCTCCAGAACTTTCAAGAAACGTTTACCATTAACTTTTTAACATTTCAAAATATACAGGGTAGCCCTCAGAGGTCTCTACCTGAATTATTTTGAAATCATGTAATTTCTTTGAGAAACACAGACACTTTCATCGAGGAGCTTGCATTCAAAACTGCATAAATCCATTTTTCTGCCATTTTGATGTTAATAGGTTTTCTATATAATTAATGTGGGCTCTATCAATTGGTTAGGTCATTTGCCCTTAAACTTGGCTTTTTGTATATTAAAATCCATGGAAAATTTAGGTTTTGTATCAAAAATGACTATATCCATGTTTTTGAATCAAAATTGAGTATATCCAAAACATGTTTTCTGATGCGCATGGTTATTAATGCTGTTTGTGCTATCCATTGCCCTCCCAATTAGTTGCTGATGTTATATTTATTTGTCTGGGTGAGTGACTATTTTGGGAAGCTAAAAAATTACATTCAACATAAAAGAAGACATGATTACTGTTGTACAAGGAAATAAAGTAAGTATAAAAAGGCAGAAAACAAATGCAAACCGCCAAACATTGCTAAAAAAAGAAAAATGTGATGATAATAGTCAGCTCCATAAAATTGACCCCGAAGAGTTTTTCCAAATAAAAAGATGTCAAGCCTTAGCCAGTTTTTGAAAAAACATTTTGGCATTAACTGAGAGTCACGGCCAGACTCTGATATAACAATTTTATTTCTGGTAAGGTATATTGTGATCCCAAGAATAGGTTAATGTAAGTTGTCACTTTAATTTGAGGTTAACGTTATTGGCATGTATTATAATTTAACAAGAATTTATTGTAAATATTTAATGAAATACTAATTTACTGTCATTGTATTAAGTTATTATTTTAAGAGGGTGCAATATTTTGTTCTAAATCTAGTTTAGTATTTCCAGGAGACCATCGTTAGTAGTGTTATCTGTTTGCCTGAATCTGGGGCCAGCATAATTTCCGGCATGGGGTTCAGGCATTGGGCATTATTGGAATGTGTATGTGTCCCTAGTATTACATTAATTTTTATTGGGATTTACATAGTTAAAAAATATGCAAAGATTTGTGGAAATGGTGGCTTCTGATTTAGGCATTTTTATTTGCTAAAGATGAGATGCACAATAAGCTCGTTCTACAAGAAGTTTGATAACTTTTCTTTTTGGTAAGGGCTTCTTGTATTTCTTGTTTTTGCTTGTCCTTATTATTTTTTAGTTATATCTGACATAAAGCCTAGTAATCCTGGTTGTCAGTACCTTATCAGATGATCCCACAAGCGTTTGAAAAATATTGAAGTATAAATTTAAAAACTAGGACTACATCCCTTTTCATTTAGTCGCTATCATTAAGAAACAATGGAACTGTAATGCATTCAAATAAAGCAAATGAGATGTTCCTGTCCACTGAAGAATAAATTGGGTATACTGATTTTAAAATTATAAAATTACAATTCTAAGCCGTTGTAACATATTATATTTGCATGCAGCAAAACTTATTTAATTTGAACTCTAAAAATTCACTGTCTGAAGATGTAAATTTATTGTTGCTAATTACACACATGATGAAATTTTGTTTCCAATCGTATTAATAATAATTTGTCTGCCAGTACTCAAAGTAGCCTAAGTAGAGTAAAACCAATTTCATGTTGAATTAGGTAGAAATTGTATTCAATAAGCTTTTGAATTTATGTTAACAAAAAATTTGTTATGTTGTAATTTATTTGTACAACTTTAGTTAAAGTTTGATCTGATATGAACTAGGTACTAATTTCGATTTACCGAAAGTTTTACAAATTCACTGATCTAAGATCAGTAGCTAACAGGAAACATTTAAGTAACCATTTATTAGAAATGAAAGAGTTGAACTTACAGTTCTTGGACATCTTGAAATGAATCCTTCTTTAAGTAACACAAAATTAGCCAATATTTCTTGTGTCAGATACAATTCATGACTGAACCAATAAGAGAAAATCCAAACTTTCTTTGTGCTACTAATTTCTCAAATGAATATTCCTTTTCCTTACTTGGATTAGTCAATCAACATAACTATTATTATTGGAGTGACTTTAATCCTAAAATATATAGAGAAATATGTACTCAACTGAGAAACTAAATGTATGGCCTGTTATCTTAGATAATAACATTGTTGGTCTAATCTTTTTAGAAGGAAGTTTTATTGGTAAATAACATCTTTATTTATTGGAAAATGTTTTTCCAATAGGATGGGGCTCTCTAACACTATGTGGCAGTTTCTCCACCAGCATTTTTCAGGTTGCTGAATTGGGGAAAAAGACCCCATTGGATGGCCCACTAAGGCACTTGACCTCTGATCCCCGGATACTTTTCTATCAGGACATTTAAAATCAAAAATGTATATCCCATAACTAGTTTCATTAGAAGAACTATATCATTGCATAATTGAAGAATGCAGACAAATAACACCTGAGATATTGTAAAATGTTATGAAAATCTTTTGGTACTGTATGGAGATTGCATACAATTAAACTTAAAACTTGGCACTTTATTTCTGAAAAGCTAATAATCCAAATTCAACAATATAAAAACCATTGTATTATAAAAACAATTGAAATACGTTTACAACATTTGACCCCTGTTGCCATTTAAAATTTTTAAAGGGTTTCTACCTCATTTTGAGGGTTAATGCAATTGGGGTGAATTTATCACTAAATTCCGTTCCCTTCAAAAATAAAATTGAAGAGCTTGCATTCAAACCCAAGTAAATCCGTTTCTAAAAATGTTCAGTATAAAGCAAAAATTTCTCGTTCATTTGTCTTTATACTTACACCAATGCAGTTAACTTTGTCAGACACCTTATCATAACATAATCTTTGAGAGCTGACATTTGACAAGTAAATTTCCAGAAATTGGAAAAAATATTTCGGATTTAACTGGTTTTGTTTCAAAAGTGATAGATATTTTAGGAAAAATGATAAAAAAATGGTATAACGAAGTGATAATTTTATTATTATATACTATTAAATACCAAAAGGCAACAAAACAATATTAAAAACGAACAAATTATTAAACAAAATTAAAAAGTGAAAATCTTTAACAAGTAAAAATGAAAAAAAAATTATATTTGAAGACTTAACTCTTCGTAGAGATATCCACATTATTTCGGCATGCCTATTCTCGTTTATTGTCTCTGACATAATCAAGTTGTAATAACGTTACTTATTACGAAAAACAGAAAAAGAAAAAAGTAAATTTGATAAACGGTAGCTCAATACAGTTAATCATATCATGCAAGACAGCGGGGCATGGTTTCCTGAAAATAGTTATGTCACTAGAAAAAAATCAACAGAATAACAACATTTATTACACGTAGATTCTAAACAACAACAGGCATTTCATTTACACATTATAAATTCTCTTATCAAAAAAATTAATCAAATAGTAAAACTTTCGGTAAATCGAAATTAGTAACTAGTTCACATCGGATTAAACTTTAACTAATATTGTACAAATAAATTACAACCTATTATTTGTAACACAACTTATTTATTATATTTAATGCATAAAGATTAGAAATACAAATTATTTTCAATTTTAAATAATATCGGCAATAATCTTTTTCAATTTATTGGTTACAAACATAGAAAAGTTGTGCAATGTGGTTATACAGTGTGGAAGTTTTGGGTGGAATAATCCATACAATTAATAGCTCGAAAATGCACGGCCAAGATCCTCGGACACGTCGATTTTTATTTTCGGCTGCGGTTTTTTTGATGTTAAATTCATGTATACAGGGCGACCCAAAAAAAAGTTATGACAA
>JAHWXV010192519.1:0-18849 GCA_024586415.1 Phrixothrix hirtus | reverse complement strand
CTCGGATTCTTGCCTAATAAATTTTTAATTGTCTTCCACATTTCTCTAGCGTTATTTTTATTGTTATCGATTCTCCTTTCAAAGTATTGTGATTTAGATATCTTAATTAATTTAACTACTTCATTACGATATTTCTTATTATTATTCCAATGATTTAAGGACATGGTTTCCTTAAATAGCTTATATTCCTTATCGTGATTTAAAGATTTACGTTTGTAATTTTGACATAAAAATGGTACTGGCAATACACCGATTATGTTTTACTATTAATGTGAAATGTTGTAAGAAAAGTAGCAACTGCTTCGTATTTATGTATTATCCGAAACCTAAGTATTTACCCTTGGAAGTTTATGATACGTCTTAAATACGCAGATGCTTTAAAATGTATTACAATTATACCACTTTTCAGAATAGTTCCTTGAACCTACCAAAAAGAATTTTGTCATTTAAGTACCAACATTTCAAATTATATATTACGGGAAATGCGACAGAAAATGTATACACAGCATTAAAACCATATTTAAATATTTAAGGGGCATACGACCGAAAACAAGCAAAACAGTCTCAATGGGCATTGAACCGCAAATTAGCCATTTTCGAGATAAGACCGGTTTTCATTTGTGTATATGTTTTCTACTTTTTAGCATTTAGCAGTGCAAAACACGATATGACCCTGCATTTCGACACAGGGTCCACTTTGTACTCTGAATAAACGTGCTGCAGCATCCGCAGACCAGTGGCTTCGCCCTTAATGGGATTCATCAGTTCGGGGTCGCTGGATGCGTTGTTTGAATATACAAGGTTATTTTAAACACATAACCCATGTAGATATTTACAAAAAGTACTGTCAGAGTCATCTACAGGTTTTTAATAGGAAGATATTTCAAACTTTTATTTTTTTGCCTGTTAAGTTACGTCATGCAGAAATCTTTGCTGAGAAGCCTTAGAATTGCTCATTTATTTATACTCCTACGACAGTTTTCTGGCTTTTCACTTGTGCCGAATTTAAAAAATTCGCGCTGTTCATAGGAGGAACCTTGATTATTTTATTTATATATTAATAGCCTTCTATTAAAAACCAACAGTACGGTTTAACTTGTTTCACACCATCAAGGTATTAATTATCACAACCTAGATCCAAAATATGTACCAACATTATCTTACAACTAAATACAACCATGTGGTATTTTAATTTCACAATTAACGGTTTTTTATACATCTGTTTACCATTATTTTAATTTAATATTAATATCTCACATCAAATTTTAATTCTATTACCTAGTACAGTAAAAATTGTATACAATCCAGCATGTAAACAACAAATTCTTTCTATAACAAAACCCATTTTGTTTAACACATATAAGGTTCTTTTGACACATATAAGCGCGAAAACGTTTTGTGACAACAATATCTTTCTAAAATAAATGCAGCTTGGGGCAAGACCAAAAGTAATTTTTATTTACCATTTTACTACAAACCCTTATATTTTTACTTAGTATGTTAGTTTATACAAAAATATTTGGTGAGAAGCCTTAGAATTGTTTATTTATTTATGTACTTATGACAGTTTTTTGGCTTTCAATTTGTGCCAAATTTTAATAATTCGCGCCGTTCTTAGGAAGAATCTTCATTCTTATATTTATGTAGAAATATCCTCCCATTAAAAACCAATAGATGGTTTTGCCAGTAGTATTCTTCTTAAATATTTCACTTCCTTTAAGCTTCGTTTATATTATTTCGCAAGTTTTTGTTCATTGCAGTTTGCATTTTCTACGTCCTGGGTCACGAAATGTGTTGTTCGAGCTGATTTTACGGTGTTTCTGTGTAAAAGATGTAGGTACCTGATACGGTTCTTACTGCAGTCCTCTAAACTCGTGATTCTACGTTGACTAGGATTCACTGCCTGCGGGCCGTTTTAAAATCGCCTTTAACACTAAATACTCTACCGAGCTGTCTTAAATTTATTACGTTCGCTTTAGTAATTGTTTTAAAGATTTTATTGCTGTAGCGGACTTCACATGAAAAATTCTATTTTACAGTCTAGCGTGTGATTAATCTACCAAATAATGCGATTTAAATCTTTTATTGCGAAGTAATGGTGATCTTTTTGCTCGTATTCGCGTTGCATGCTTTGCTAGCACTTGCACGCAAAAGATGTTGAGTTTTTGTACTCTAAGATTTTGATTAATTTCTGCAGCATCCCTTGCCTGGTTTATTTGGCGAATAAAGCGTCTGTATTTCAAACACATCTTGGTTCATGACCTGCGGCCATCTTAACCCTATATAGTATTTCGTGCAATGCTTTGGGGTGCGGTTAATTTAATTTTACGGTGACTTCTTCTAGTTTTTTAGTTTTATGGTTTAAAAACCCTTCTTGAATTACACGTATGAACTTTAGCTTATTTCACTAACTTTGGAACTTTTGTGTTAGTTTTGGGGATTTTTAGTAAAGTTTATTATTTCCCAAGCTATCTTTTTTTATTACTTAAAAGTACTCCTTAGTTTGGGTTTAAAGTACCGTTATATGCTGTTTAAACTATACAAGTTTTAGAAAAATTAAATATGTGTGAATTTATTTAATTTTTCTGATGTTGGATTTTACGTGATTTAGATTAATTCACGAGCATTTTTACAATAATCTAAAATCAATGGTTCAATAACATAAAAGATTAATTATTACAAGTGAAATACTTGAGGACACTTATGAACATTATATAGCACTGCTATTAAAAACAATTCTTAATGTTAAATACGTATATAATACCGCCTTATAATAAAACTAAAAGAATCATCAGAGTAAACGATCATAACATAACTGTATCGGTTATTCCATATCCAGGCATTTCAATAAACTAAATTCTTTTCTAAGTTTGATAAAAACTTTTTGTCAATGTATTACGAGTACTAAACATTAAACTAGCAATTGAAATATTTTTAACTTTAAATTTGTGTTTAAGAGTTCTCAATTGATTATAAAAGTAATATAGTGAAGCTTTGATATTAATCTAATTCAAGTTAGATAGAAGGATATTTTCAAATAAAATATATTGAGTTGTAACTAAATTCAAAATCAGGGCGTTTAAAACTTTCCAATTAAGTATATATTAATGTAACTTGGAATTGATCTCTATGGCACCTTTGTGCTTTTTTGGTTTATTTACTGAACGTATATTGTAGGTTGAATAATGGTTACAGAAATAGCGAAAGGTATTAACACGAAAAATGATAAACTGTAATGTAGATCGAAATCTATGATAGCTTCATTTACCCATGTAATTACTATATGAGTAATTATGAATATTAATATTACATTTTTTGCACAAAGCATAGGATGTGAGTATAAAAGTTATTGGTGATACAATGCGACGGCGACGCCTGGTTTACACGTTGCGATAAAATGTGAATTAATCATAAACTTTCAAGATGAAAGAACATTCAATAAATCCCAAAAATATTAATATTGAAATCCATATATCACAAGATTAGAAAAAGTAATTAATAAGAAATACAAGCAAGTGGATTAATAATAGTAATAAAACTTTGCTAATCCATGATTAATAGCAAAATTCTGCAAGGCATGATAATAAATAGCATTAAACCCAAGTAAAAATATCGTAAGTGAGATTATAATTAAAATACGGAGTAATAAATTTAATTAAATTTTAAGCGATATAATTATGTCACTAGGAACAAGAGGTACCTAATCTACTCCTCGAAATAATAGAGCATAAAAAACGAAATTCAAAATGGTATCCATTAATTGAGAAATGTACTAGTCTTTAGCTCAATCCTAACTAAGCTATGTAGTGTCCAGCAAGAAAAGAGTTTATAGAAGTTCTAGAAAGCAAATACTTAACAAAAGAGATAAATATTTCTAAAAATAGTAGTTCTGCTATAAAATTCTAAACAACATAATCTTTTAATAAAAAATTAAGAAGTCGTGAAGCTAGCGATAATATCTAATAGTGGTATGAATTATTCTTACAAAAATATAAACCAAATTCGGTTTCTTGATTCACCGAAGGTTATGGGTGATAAAAGTCGCAGGTCTATTCGTCGTCATATAACGGTAATCAACAAACATCCGGTGCAAATTCAGTACGTAGTCAAATTAATAGCGTCACTAATTTTAAGACGACAGCTCTAAACGGTGTAGAGTCATAAATCGTTCTTAGGAATGGTTATCGGAAAATAAATAATTACTGATAAGATCGAAACCTAAAGGTAACGCTTACGATTAATGCAAATTAAAATTACTTCCTTTTCATGTTTCAATTCCCACTATTATATAAACCTATTGTGCCACCTAATTCGGCTTTTTTACGCTGCTTAGTATACTTGAAATAACCAATGAACTATTCTATATAAATAGAAGAATCTATTAAGCATGGCTAATAAATATATTAAAACGCTAATAATAAAACCACATAATAACAAATGGTTTACAGAACGATTACTAAAGTTTAATAAAAGCAAATAATCTAATGTTGGCCAACACACAGATTAATAAGTTAATATTAAATTAAAGATAGATATGATAATACGTTATGCAGGCACAATAAACAGTAAATCGCGTTACACAGCCTGTCTTCAAATGTACGGTGACGAACTGGCCACAATTTACTCAACACTATAAATATTTTAAATTTTTACTTCAACAGTTTACAATGAAGGGATACTATCGACGTTAAAGCAATAACAGTTTTTCATTAATGAACTTTGGGGTATGACCAATAATTGTAGAGTTAATAATTTGAATAGCTCTACCCTACGGGATCTTTCTAACTCAGGATATGGCGATTCTGTCGGTACGAAAATGTTAAAGCCCAGATAACTGAGGTATGTGAAGGCGATGAATCAATAGAATAAAATTTTTCTCTTTACAAGCGGTATGCCATCATCACTACAAAGCATCCATAAACATCTTTTTCATCCGAAATTTCACAGTTACCTTCAATTTCTGACCTATACAGCAAGTCAGTAGGTTAAATCTTAATGAGTAGCTACCATGCGAATGCTACTCTGGAACCTAATTTTATTTACTAAAATGGCACATCCCCGGTCCAAAGGAACTGAGGTCTGACTTCTATGGGACTTTAATTAGAGCAAGCTTTTATAGTCTGAGAGGAGACGGGAAACAAAGAATGTCTTTGCGATCAATTTGAAGATTCCATACAGCTAAACTCACAGAATTACGGTACAAAGGTTTTATTCAACATGCAGTTCGCACGATATAATTAAAATACATTGAAAATTATAATTCAAAACAAATTCTAATTTTCTAAATAAAGCAATGGAACCATTAAAGCCATTGTATTCACTTCAAAAAATTCAGAACTAAGACTAAAAACGACTATATACAGGATAAATATGCAAACTTTTCTATACAAGATTCTGTGAACGAAAGAATATGAATAAAAAGACTTATAGATATATAATAGGAGCATCTCATAAAATTATTTTCAAATATACAGGGTGACTCGTATTACAATGGCATATCAAAGTTATGTTTTTTATTATGGAACTTCCTATATGTTTTTACAGGTTCTGATAGCCCTTAATGCATATATCAAAAAATGTGCGAGGCACTATGCCTCTAGAGTTACAAATAAGAGAGCTATTTACATTTTCGTAATAAAAAATGGTGCAATTTGTCATATCGCTGTGTTCATAAGGTAAGATAATAAGGTAAAATGTACACCACAATTTCTCTAGTCCCGCTGTTCTATTACGTAGTGTTTAGCTTAAAATTATCTGGAAATATATACAGGGCCATAAAGATTTGCGCATCGGTATTCTTTTCAAATTTTTCAAATGGAACACCCTACATATTATAATTGCATCATGTGCAGAATTTAACATACCTTTAATAACATGTATCATGTCGGAACAAAATGATTGAAATTTTTGAGATAAATTGATTGCTTTCTGAACTTTTCGAAAATTTTTGTTATTTACAATTTAATTGGAAAAATGCCATCACACTTTGAAATAGTTTTAAAACCATTAGCCTGATAATAAAATAGAATAAACGAAATAATGATTATTGTGCATGCATCTTAAAATTGAAGATGCACTTTAAATGAACATCGCATGCTATTTTATGTGGACGCTAAAGTGTTGATGACGCGTTTAATAATGACCACTTTTAGTTTGATAACCTTCATTAAAGTGAGTTTATTAGCAAATATTAACACCTTTAATGTAAAGTACGCGCACCTGAAAGTGAGCTACTTTAAATTATGAATTCGTCAAATAATGGTGTGTAGTAACAATCTGTTGCTATTACCAATACAAATATTTGTCATTCTAAAGTAGCTCATTTTCAGATGCACTTACTGTATATTAAATGCCTTAATATTTTATTATAAATTAAATTTAGAGAAGGTTATCAAACTAACAGTGGTCATTATTAAACGCGTCATTGACATTTTAGCGTCTACATAAAATACTACGTGATATTCATTTAAAGTGCATATTCAATTTTAAGGTGGATGCACAATAATCATTATTTCCTTTCGTCTATTTTATTGTTACGCTAATAGTTTTAATGCTTTTGCAGAATGGGATACCATTTTATCAATTAAATTATTAATAACAACAGCAATTTTGGAAAAGTTCAGAAAACAATTAATTTATCTCAAAAATGTCTAGCATTTTGATGCCAATGTGATACATGTTATTAAAAGCATGTTAAATTCTGCACATGATGCAATTGTAATATACAGAGTGTTCCATTTTAAAAATTTAAGAACAATAACGATACGGAAACTTTATCACACTGTATATATTTTGCGGATAATTTGGAACTAAACGCTGTGTAATACAGCAGTGGGACTAAAGAAATTGTGGAGTAAATTTTATCTTAGTATCTTACCTTATTATCACAGCAATATGACAAAGTCGGTCGTTTTTTATTACATGAATGTAAATAGCTCCTTTATTTGTAGCTCTAGAGGCATAGTGCCTCGGGCCTTTTTTGATATATGCATTAAAGGTTATCAGAACTTGTAAAAATATGTAGGATGTTCCATAAGGAAAAACGTAGATTTGATATGCCATTGTACTACGTTTGTATATTTGAAAATAATTTTTAGAGATGCTCCTATTCTATATCTATAAGTAATCGTAATAACTCTTTTCTAGCTCTAACTATAACTTCATAATCTTTGGTCAACGGAATCTTGGGCCACCCTGCTGTATATACTAATAGATAAGGAAAATTCAAGTAAACAACTTATTACCCTAAAATTCTAAATGACAACCTGAAGAAGCAATACAAACTGCAAATATATGTTACTTGTTATAAAATTAGGAATTAAGAACGCAAAAGGATTTCAAGCTCACCAATTAAGAGAAATTGAAAAGAAATTAATACGGAGGAGGAACAGTGTAGCTACGATTGTATTAAATATAGCCCAAGTAATATCAGGTAACCAAACAAGTTCGCGCCGTTATAGATGGTGAAATACAAGTATATATTACAAACGAGAATACCCTATTATTCATCAAAATAACCGCCAATTCATCCATAAAGCTTTAATCAACGTGAAACGAACTTTTTTATGCAAATGTTATAAGGTAGAAACACGCATAACCGGGACGTGCCCGGATCGAGACACGTGTCTCGATCCCTTTTAATTCAATGGTGCAATTTCTCCACCCAGTAACGGCACTGCTTCGGTCCGGGCACGTCCCGGTTATGTGTGTTTCTACCTATAGAAATGTACAGATTCTGTATCAAAAAATTAACGGAGAATTTCTTAAATCACATCGAATGTTGAACTTCCTGTAACTAATATAGTTGTTCAAATACATAAATTGTCAGGAGAATAAGCAGGTTTGGTAGCGTTTCGGAAACAAGTTCAGAAAACTGTTCCCGGGCTACCCTTTCGGTATGAGACCCATCGTTGTCCTGTAAGGACAGAACTTTCTCCCTATTGATCAAATAAGTTTGTTTCTGGACTAGTTCTGCTTGCACTCGTTGAAGCTGTTCATAATAGGTATCAGCAGCAATAGTTTGACTCACATGCAAAAGCTCATAATGGACAATCCTGGCTGGTGTCCACCATAATAATAACTGTTTTTGAGGGCGAAGAAGACTGGTGTGTCTGGTATTGGACTAGTTGATTACAGCCAATGCTATAGATGCTTAGAATTAGGAATTAACATCCAATCAAGAAACTGTTTATTTTCGTAGCGTAAAAGGTGTGCGGTACGAATGGTAAGATGGTTTATTTTGTTATAACTTGACAATTAATCTGGGACCCATTTTTATAATTTCCACGTCACTTCTAGCTGGTAACGGTGCAAAGAAATAGTTTCCTCGTTCACATTAAATGTTTGTGTAAGCACTAAGCACATTATATTGGAATTTTCCTCCGCGATGTTTCCAATATCATAGTTGCCAATAATCTTCGGACTTCCAGAGCATGCTTTATCGGTCCACAGCTGAAATCTTCTGAAAACAATTTATTAAACCACTTCTGTTCTGTTCGATCACTTATACCATCATCTCCGAATGCGGTATATATGTTTCGTGGAGCCTTAACTCCTTAGGTGTCCAGTTTATTCGTGACCATTTTCAATTATTTTTAGCTCTTCCAGAACTAAAATGCCACATTTTTAGTCTCAATGGATTAAAATATTTCTTTAGTCCCAAAGAAATTAAATTACCCCAAATCCCTCATAAATAACGTATAACGTTTCCACAACACAAGTGCTTATTTACTTATCAATAATTCAATTTCTTTGAGTTTATTTAGTTTAATAACGAAATTTCAATTTAATATATTCGTTTATTTGATTGCAGTAATTTTAGAAATATGACGTTAAATGTTAGTTCGGAAATTCTAACTTATAGATGGTGTGTAGGACGGTTATATTCGTTGCAATCAAGTAAGCTCATTCTTGTTTATATACCTGAAAAAAGACATATTGCTTTTTGAGTAAAGAATTTAATTTATTATTCGAAACTATTTAATGTAAAATCCATTACATCCAACTGAAACGAATGCGTTACATTCTATTAAGATAATATTGCAAATGTTATGTTTTATATTTGCTACGGTTAATATCGACCGATTGTAATAAATAGAAAGTATCGGTTACAAAAACCATCTTGTTCTACTGGACTGAGCAATTTCTAGATCGATCTAAATAAATGTTGATTTCTTTTGGATTCAACAAAGTGATGGTCATATCTTATACTAATTATGAGTTATTGCAAATTTTCCCTTATAATATAATAGTAACAATATAGGTGCAGAAGTTCGGCTGGCCTTGTTTACTACTTAAGAATGCGGTGGTGCATTTGACCGTGTACGAAAGAGGTTGTCATACAAAGGTTCTGTTATATCTTAACTAAATTACTTTGTTAAAAACTGGGATCTACTGATTATTTTTTATTGCAAATTTAATAGTTCTAGATTATAAATAGCATAGTGATGTTTCCGTTAGTATAAATATGCATTCTGTTATCTTATATGTAACATCTCAAGATTAATAGAATCAGTTCTCCAACAGATTGTATGGTATCTTAAGTTTTAATTTGTATTCCTCAATGTAATTTACTTTAATTCACTTTTACGAACAATTTTTGTTTACTTAAACCTAAATTATAAAAATTAAGTTACAAATATACGTTAAGCTAATTATTTTGAATACATTCTTTAGGTTGCCTACGGTTTTGTGTTATTACTAGATACTGTGGCTAACTATGTATGCAGGAAGCAAGCCACTTAATAATAATTCGAATTAGTGAATGTGCGCCTGCCTCATTGTACCTAGGTATCTGGTAAAACAACCAGATTAATGACAACTATTGCTTGTTCATTTATTATTGCTCATTTGTAATTGGGAATTCTTAATTAAAGATTTGTTAACCCACTCGTTGTATCTTATTTGTGCAAATACTATTCCTTACAATAGGCTTCGAAATATATTGGTTGCATTCACTATACTTTTTTGACAAAGGAAGAAATTTAGAAATGGTTACTGAAACCAAAACTCAGATTGCTATAATAAAGTGACATTGAGTTTGTTAAAGATAATAGCAGGATAATAAATATCTCCACTTCTGGTAGAGGGAAAGATGGTTCACAGTGAGGTTCATTTTACTTTAGTTTTTCATAAAAAATGTGTGTTGGGGTTGAACTATCTAAAGAATTTGGAGAGAAACTATCTAGTACTGATTATTGAGTTTGAAATTATCGCTCCATGATGCCAACTGAAAAAGTGATGCATTCCCTGAAAACCTCACGTAGCAGGTTTTTCTATACTGGTAGTAAGGATACTGTAAGGTGCCATCATTGTGTACTAACTTTAGGACAACAGAACAAATTTGATTCTATAATATTAGAATACATTAAATATTCAGCAAACTGCCGATGTGGAAAAATGGTACTTAGGATTATTTAACTAAATGGACAGAACTTTATAAAGCATTGTATGTTATAGTAATTTTTCTATAAACAAATGCGTTAAATGGATTCCATTTTTAATTTATTATAAATAATCACCGGATCTTGAGGTTGCGACATAAGGAATTTGAACCAGATATGAATAACCTAGACCTGAATAAACAAATACGCACTTGGAATTCTCTCTTTATTTTACAGTAAGTAATCACTTGGCCTTGAGAGGATAAAGTATTTTCAACCAGATGCGAATAACCTTGATCTGAATCCTTGACCTAATTAAAGGGCATCGATTAAGATGCGAACCGCCTTCACCTCGAGGTCAAGGATGATGCATGTTGACCCAGATTTAAAAGTCATTGATGTATGGCCCAGATTTAGAGGTCCTTGACCTACATCCTTGGAATTCAGCCTTGACTTACTTGCTGCTCTAGAACCTACTTCTGTGCAAAATTTAAATTTTATGCTAGCTAACAGAACTTCATGCAACCAGACGAATTAAGTTGTAAAACTAGGATCAAACGTTTGTTTTAGTAATGAATGAACATTTTTATGGTACAAAACTGATAGTGAGGGTTATGTAAATCCACACATACTCAGAGTAAGTAATCCAGTTTGCAGATAAAAATAAATATATGTAGGGAAATACTCGGCTCGCCTTTCATTGACGAGAATATCATAAGGAATTTGTGTTTAAACATGGCGAAAAATACAATTAATTGTCCTCAACCTGTTCAAATTTTGAAAATAATTTTGCAAAATTTGGTATGGATAGTTTTCTGTAAGATGATAGACTTTCACATTTTAATGAAATAATTAAGCAATATCAAAATATAATATAGCCTAGTCAATGGTTATATATGCATAGTTCTACAGAATGACTTGCCCAATTTTCCGATTTGTCCTGGTTAGACTTTCGTTATGGAATTATGTTGAATTAAAGGTTTACTAAACAAAACTCGGCTCACTTATGTACTTGTGGCGTAAAACAACACAGGCATACTAGAATATCACACAAGCACTTTCAAAGAAATACGCAAGGAAATCTTACCTAAATGTTTGTTGTTACGAAATTCAAGAAGAGTGTTTTTAAATATTGATTGAAATATCGATGGGGTCAGTTGATACTTAATAACTTTAATTGCGGTTTCTATTTCAGTCGATAGAATAGTCTGAAATTTTTGAAATATATTCCAATTTTAGGGTGGACATCTAATGACGTATCGTACTATTACTGCGATATTTAAAAACATTGCTATACCAAATTAGATAAATATAGTTTATAGTACAATTAAAATCACTCGAGTTTAAATATTTTATCATTTAGGATTTGAAAATTAACAAGGGACGTACTTTATGACTACGTGTAAAAATACATCTGAAGTTGATATACTGGGTGTAACACATGGACAGAACAAAATTTTAAATCATATATTTCTCAGAATGAAAAAGGTTTTTTATTAGAGATTCTTCTATTGTTTATACTTCTTTAGATATGACAAGGCAAAGTGAAGGCTTTGAAGTTTTAAAACAGCATACAGGTTGTAAGCACATCTGAACTTCTTGCAACATTTGACATTCATTTGGAAATACCCGGTATATATATTTAAGTGAATTAGGAGTAAAACCTAATTGAGGAATTACCAGTACCATTTTCATGTCAAAATTACAAACGTAAATCTTTAAATTTCGCAAATCCATTATTAACAACATTTATCAATATTCAAAAATCCCAGTTCACATTTTGTGAAACGTAGGGGCTTTTCTTCAACATTAGTTTTCCCGTGAGAATGTTTATGCTTCTATTAAGTAGTCTCAAACCTTACGAAAAGAAGTCGCATTCTTCGGTGTGTGTGTGTGTGTGTGTGTGTTTGTGTGTGTGTTTTTGTGTGTGTGTGTGTGTTTGTGTGTGTGCGTGCGTGTATGTGTATCTAGAATAGGTTTGAGGAAATATGATTATTTATTGGTGGCCGAATTACTGAGAATTCGACCTACTATCGCTAAAGGCGAATTGTGTTAGGGGTTGGCGTCGGTCATCTGTCCGATTCGTTACCGTAGGCTAGGATCCAACGAGGCAGTAGGCAAGGTATAATAGAATCAGTAAACAAAGGTGACACCTTTACTTTGAAGTTGCAGACCTTGTATAGCTCAAGTAAGTGACATTCTTCGATTTTTCAGATCACTGAATTCCTCCGGGGAATCCGACAACCAACCCCCTTTTGTCCACGTAATTACGTCCGCTGGAAAAATTAACCTCAATTCAGTAACTCATAGACAATTTTATTTACGTTTGTGTCAAATCTAATTAATGAACAAAAATATATTTAATAGAAATATTTAAATTAAGTGGGACCACGACTCTTGTTATCATTAATTTAATGTAAATATAGGAATTCAAAAGGGGTTCCCTATTTTGCATATTATTTTAGTATTTAGGTAAACAAATGTTCAAATATTCTTTGATTGCCTGTACCATGTTATTTCTTGTGTTATTATAAGTGAAGTGTTTAGCTCAGATGTTTTTATTATTTTACTGTTATAAACCCCAACGGACGTAGTAATTATAGTTGTCTTACAGGGAAGTGTTAGACGTAAGTAAAGACATCAGAAGTATTTATCAAGTGGCTTACGCTAAGTAATTAACTAGTTAGTATGCAATGGTAAAATTATATCCCTTCGATTTGAAATAAGATTTTTTACCGTCCAATTTCTGGAAAAATGTAACCGTTAAGATAGGTAAGGTGGCGCCCAAAAGTTACGACTTTCTCCTGTTTTTGACCCTTGCAAGCCGTTCCGGAATTTTAGCCTAATTAATGTCATAGTAAACTTAGAACCCCCCTTTATCCACTGCGGCTGTCGGAACCGCTAGCCAATTTAGGGCAATCGGCATTTTAGATAACCTTTTGGGGCGCAAAGTCGTTTCGTTCCATTATAAGGCGCGTAATTTTCTAGATACCTGGTTGCTGGACGAGGCGCGGCCCACGCGAGGTAGTTATTTGCATATAATCAATTTTTTTCTTTGGCGATACGCAAAGTTTTTGATATACATTGGTGAGAAGTTGAAGGTATCGCGATTCGTTGTCAACAATTTGAAGGCACCTTGAAGTTGTGCAACAAACATTATTGAAAATGATTGGGGCATGGGTTTAAAATGTAGGAAGGCATTTTGGGCGAAATTTGTAAAAATATGTTTTATCTAGTTCGTTGTAGGTTTTTTCTATGTTTCTACAGCTGAAAGTTAAATGAGAAAGTTGAATGAACTCTTGTAACTGCACAGTATATCTTCGCTTTTCTAACGTCAAAGACAGCTTTGCTTTGCTGCATCTCAAACAATATAAGCAGTTAAAGATTGCTAATAGAATTTTTTGTTTGATACTGGGAAATTTATTAGCTTTCAACGATTTTTATTCATGGATATTATACCCTGTAAACGTCCTTTATTCCAAGTGTCTTTCGAAAGATATTATATTATGTTAGTGTAAAGTTTGAACTATCATTTATTCATTTTCCAAAATTTTCTATTAATTTATAAAGTACCATACATTCGGCTAAACAAATATGTTTGAAGGACAGCTCAGGAAACATTAAAAGTGGCGCTACTAAATTTACAATTGAAACTAATTTAAGCATATAATCATAAGTTTAGAGCACTTTTTATAAAAAATTGAACCACTCGTTAAAGATTATTCCTATAATTTTTTTAGTCTTGAAAGAAATGAATTCTTGAAGAGATTTGATTGTACCTAGTGTTAAAGGATACAGAACAAATAAGGCTGTAACAATAGGCGAGAATCTAAAATGTTGTATAAAATCGTATTTGGGAATCTATTTGTACCAAATCAATTGAATAAGGAACGGTTACACGTACACCCCAAAATTATAAATTATGCCACCTATTAAACAGAGCCAACATTGTTTTTAAACAACCTAGTCAAGTGAATTCTAGAAATAGAAAAAAGCAATTTTGTTTTATTAGATTACGAAATTCAGTTTCCTTAGTCCAAAATAAACAAGAACAAAATTATTGGATTTGTCATACTAACACGAAATACTTTTAAAATTTATTAAACCTTTATTTGATCTATGTTATAGCTAAAATTTTGACTTTTGTTATATGATAGAATTTTCTAAGGACTTCTGCACTTGGCAGTATTTTTAAAGTATTTTCATTAAACTGTCTCTATTTTAATAAAATTTTCACTGAATCTTAGAGAAAGCTTTAACTTAAGCAATAACTTTCACACTGTTTAAATGTCTCCATTTTTAGGACAACGTGTTTTTGATTGATATTTAGATAAAACCGATTTTCGTATATAAATACGCTTCTTTACAAATTGCTTAAATACCTGTAGTCTGTCATCCACTTTAATAGCTAATATTTCCAAAAACTTTTCAAAGATTTGATCAAGTAAATGTATCTCCATGTAAGCATATAATATTTTAAAATTTTCCAAATGGATGTTTATTTATTTGTGTAAAATATGTTTAAAAGAATGCGATTTGTCCCTTGTACTTTAAGAATCAACCAATAATGCGGTTATTTAATAAACAGGAATCAATCCAAGGAAAGCAATACTAGGAGTATGTGTATAATCAAATTCTCATATTACTTTTCAAGTTAATAGAGATCTTATAATGAAAATCTCCATCCCTTGCAGTTTAATTATTTGAGGAAATATTTACAAAAATATGTAACTCATTATAGAAGGTTCATTAATATATACTTAGTAACATAGAAATTGCAACACCAAGAAGCGGTTGGAATTTCCGGATGAAATTTTGTACGAATGTTGACATATGTTATAGTAATAAACGATCAAAATTTGGGAGGGAGATATTTATTAGTTAAACAAAATTTTATAATAACTTTTAATGACGTATGGTGCGACCTTTATGATTTACACATTCATTTATACGCCGAAGCATTCATTGAGTAATGCACTTTATCTCATCTAGGCGTATTGCCTCCCTTAGTTGCACCTCATGTCTCAAAGGCTGTAAAGTCAAAGGAGGATGCTGCAAATTTAGCAACTTTCTACCCATTATGTCCCATACATGTTCAATGGGAGAAAGATCTGAATATCTTGGAGGCCAGGTCAAAAGATGAATCCGTGCCTGCTCAAAGAAGTCCAAGAAAAACCTTGCTACATCTGGGCGTGCATTATCTTGCTGGAATAGTGGATTTTCGAGTTCTTATAGTTATGGAAGAAGATGTGTTCCAACCACCTCATCAATATAACGTTGTGATGTCATATTGCCTCAAATAAACACCAAGGAAGACCTGCTGACCTAAGTAATCGCACCCCAAACCATAACATCCAAAGTGCGGTGTACCTACCTCTCAACTATAAATCGAACATTCCGTAGTTCACCCCGTCTTCTTTGGTCTGTCATACGACCGTCGTGCATTCCTAAACAACATCTAGACTAAAGACAACACGACTCCATTCAAGATTCCACTGAGATCGTTCATTGTACCATTGTAACCGCTGCTAACAATGTTCTGCAGTCAAAGGAAGCATAAATTGCGCACGATATGGTGTTAACCCAAAATTTTAGAGTCGGCGATAAACTGTTCTAAGGGTTACAAGGCAACTTTCTTCACCAAACTATTGGTGACCAACTAACCGAGTAGAAGAAAATCGATCTCTAAGTGCCAGATGCCTTAGGCGACGATCTTGACGCTCATTCGTTCTTCTTGCAGCGCCGGCTCCCCTTCTACGATGTTCCTGGTTATCTTCAAACCATGCGCAACACATTCGCATTACAGTGTGTCGTTTTCGATTTACACGGTTGTCAATTGCCCCAAATGAAAAAGTAGCTTCGCGCAAACCAATAATTCGACCCCTGTCAAATTCGCTTAATTCACGGTAATACGCTCGTTGCCGTCCTCTAGGTATGGTTAAACAACCAAAACATGTTAACAAAAGAACAACAACCAAAATCACGTTCATTAACAATGAAAAGGAACGAATCGTACGAAAAACCCAGACAGAGAAAGTCGGTAAAAAATTATAACAATTGTCAAATGTGACGTTATCACATTACCACCTAATCTTAAAAGTTAATCAGTTATTACTTAATGTCAGCCCAATAGATCTACCAACGTTCATTGAGAAATTCCTGCTCCTTCTTGGTGTTGCAACTTCTATGTCACTGAGTATATAACAAAAAAATGATTATTTAAGCTAGTACTGTGTTTTAAGGAAATTCATAGAATTACGCATTATCACATTTAGGATTTACTTAAATAAAGTAGATAACTAACACGTGTAGTGGAAAAGTATAATGGTTTTTCGATTGATAATCACCTAGTGTAAAAGAATTTTTTAGTGATTCGAATGAATTATAAATGCGCCCTGACAATTTGAATTAATAACTGATAAAAGTTTATTATTAAAAGCAGTTATTAAAACTAGGAATAATTCATATTTAAATCCTCTAAGCGAGGTGTACTCACATACACATATCGTAGATGCTCA
The DNA here is from genome assembly GCA_024586415.1 of Phrixothrix hirtus. Classification (NCBI taxonomy): domain Eukaryota; kingdom Metazoa; phylum Arthropoda; class Insecta; order Coleoptera; family Phengodidae; genus Phrixothrix; species Phrixothrix hirtus. The sequence goes on along the minus strand of JAHWXV010192519.1, from coordinate 1,949 downwards.
TCGCTAATAATAACCTCGAGTGCGGTTTGTATACAGGATTCGCCAATATCTCCGCATGTACCTTCTAAATCTGTAGATGTTTATTTTATGAAAACCTGTTCTTAGCAAATGCATCTAAGATAATTAGGCACATTTTCTTGTGGAGTCTCATGCTTTAATGTTATTTGGAATTCGAGTAATGACGTCATCAACGATTGTCGTAAATAGCACTACACATTTCCTTATTATGGAATTAAGTAGGTGATGCTATTTTGTTTTCAATCATAAAGAAATTTACACGAAAAACCAAAAAAGAAGACTTTTTGTCTAGATTGGTTAATTTTAAGGACACCTGGAAAAAACAGTTTTCTTGTTTTAACGTTTATAGGTAATATTAAATACGTTTATAAAGCAATTAATTTGTGTTAATAATAAAATTATGGATAAATTGGCTGAAACTGAGAGAATAGAGCCACTAATGATAGAATATGGTGATCGACAAAGGATTCAAAAAGAAGTATGTGAATTATTTGGACAAGTTAATCCTAATCGGCCTCCCATAAGTTGGTCAACAGTTAGTAGGATTCCTCAGAAGTTTCGGAGCACCGCATCGAAAGGTGGAAGAAACATGATGGAACTAATGAGGAAACAGTTTAAGTGTTTTACTAGAAGCAACTGAGAATTCACACACATCATTGCTCTGAATTCCATTAAACCAAAGTCTTAGTGCAACAATTGTTGGACTAATTTCGAAGCAAGAAACGTTCTCCACATATAAGCCACAATTAGTGCAAGAACTCGAACCTGAAGACTTTGACAGGCGAACTGAACTTTATGAACTGATGATAGAACGGTGCAGTAATAAGTTTGAGTTCGTGTACAATATATTATTTTCCGATGAAGCTACATTCTGTTTAAATTGTTACGTTAATAAACAAAACTGTCCATTTTGGTGACAATAAAATGAAAGATGGGTGTTGGAGTACTATACGTAGCGGTCTGCAAAGGTAAACATTTATGCAGGTTGCCACGTTAAAGTTGGTTGAATGAGCGCAAACGGCCTTGCCAGAAGGATCACGCTTCGCGGCGAAAATAAAAGAAAAATGTCCGGCCGGCTCTAGTGCCGCGGAGGCTAGGGAGTTGGAAGTAGTTACTTATAAAAAGAAGATGGTCGAGATAACCATCGAACATAATATGGTGGTTGGCAGGTTCAAGTTCCGCTCCCAGTGTCGCTGGCGGAAATCCTGGACTCGGTGCTGACCAGCGCCGGGTGGTCCCGAAACTGGTACGAGCTTGCACAGGAAACAACCTAAAATAGCCATAGAAAGGAAATAAATTGGGCGCCACACACTTGTAATTGAAAAACACTGAAGTCAATCGCGACGCACAAGCGTGAAAGCGCCGTAGATTAATTCGATGATAAAAGTTGGACTTAAAATTACTTATAGGTACTCTGCTTCATACACTTAAGGTTACGCAGGAAAGCATCAGCAGAAATATTTATGCATGAGCTGAAAGAGAAATTAATTACGCTACAACAGTGCATAAATGAAAAAAAAGCAAAGCAAGGGTAAGATCAGTTTATTTTCGTTCCGAGAAATGATAGTACACGTCTAGCGACGTATAGTTTATAACAAAAATCTTTTAATAGAGCGAAACAGTAAAAATGCCTAGTAAGGTATATAATTAAATATAAAAATGTTGAAGACCTCAAGCTAAAATGACACATGTGCGCTGCAAAGTTCTAATATCGAGCATCGTTATTTCGTACACGTGAACTTAATTATTCTAATTTAAATTAAATGCAAAACATCTATTTGTAATCAAAGAATCTGCAAGAAAAGGAATTGGCAAATAAATCAATTACATCGGCGATCTTCACTGCAGTGATGATGGCTTTGATTTTAAAACAAAACATAAATAAATGTTTAAAATTCGTACGCAATTAACTGAATTTAGTTCATCCAAGA
>JAHWXV010192479.1:0-11830 GCA_024586415.1 Phrixothrix hirtus | reverse complement strand
GTATTTAGACTAAAAAGATCACTCTTCCCGAGCATCTGCCACGCATATCATAAGATTCGTTAAGAACCCATCCCTCCCGCAAGTTAGTCGACGCAAAACCTCTTGGGAAGCCCCTAAAAGTCCGTATGACCATCTTAAGGGCTTTAAATCCATTTTAACCTGTGGCACCATTTCCCTATTTTATTAAGAATTTTATAACGCTTCTAAATTTAAGCTTTACTTCACTCATTTTCTCACACTTAATCCTCTGCAAAAATGTAATTTTTGTCTGATTTGAACAAAATGTGGCAAGTAAATCGACAAATGTCACAATAAGTTGGCATCAAAAAATGGCGATTGTCACTTGTTATGTTCATAGCTAGGTAGATTACATAAAAATTTCCCCTCGTATATGAGTCGTTGGATCAATTCCAATACGAGATAGCGAAAAAACATCAAAAATCAATGACTTTAGTACAATCAATCAAAAGAATAGGCAACAAGAATAAAACCTTCCCTTTAGTGTTAGTCAATGCTGATAAAAACATAAAGGAAAGAAGGTTTTTGAGATAAAGCACATGTTAAATATTAAGGTAGTCGCTAATTATATCTATCGTACCTTATAAGTGCTTGAAATATGTAAACTTGCACCCGACTTAAAAATCCGAAATACCTAAGAATACACCTACAAACAACAGTAATTGTAGCCGAAACCAACCGGAAAGCTCAAGAGAATTCCCATCTCACCTTAAAAATAGAAAGAAAAAAAATCGTAACAAATAGCTCCCATTGTAAACACAAGCCTAAACAAATAGTACGCCGTCGCTACCGCTGCTAATAAAAGTGGCCAGAGGAAGTAGCCAAAACGCCAAAGCAAGACGTTCTGATAGAAAAGCTATTCAGGAAGAGGTTACCCAAGCGTTGTTATGCCCTAAAATGTCAACAAAAACTTGTTTAATTAATTCTTTCATTTTAATTATGAATTTAACAAATTCTGTGCCATATTCTTATATACAACCATACAGTGTGGAACAGCTAAATGAAATAAATTCGTTATTTCAATCACTGTGCATATTTATAAAACACGTCAATTTTAGATTTTAAAATTACATCCTATTGCGTAAAACTTTCATCCCTAAATTTAACACTCTTATAGTGAGCGTTGCAACCTCTAAATTTTTAAATAGGAAGTAGATGATTGTGATACATAATTTAAAAGGCCTCTTCATTTTATATTCAACAATGTTATTGTTTTCAAATCTAATCCAACAATTAACATTAAAAAAAATCATTTATTGACGAAATTCGCTACGGCGCATTGGTAGTACCGTTTAGTTCTAGATAATGTAAAAAACAAAAAACATGAAACTTAATGTAATAAATGTTCTTGGCAACATCCTAATCTTACATAAAACTGTCTTCTAACGTTATTCAACATTTGTGACGTGACCAACCTAATCGCAAGCATTATTCTTCTTCTTAAATCAGCCAAATCTAGGAGTTTAGTTTTGTATACAACACTTTTTACATATCCCCATAAGAAGAAGTCTAATAGCGAAAGATCAGGCGATCGTGCTGGCTATTCTATCGCTCCTCGCCTCCCTATCCGCCGATTTGGAAATATTAGGTCGAGATACTCTCAGACATTGATTAGGTAATGTGGCGGTGCTCCATGTTGCTGGAACTATATCGTATTCGCTGGAACTTGTGGGTTTGCTGGATCGGGATATAAATTTGTCAAAGTCGGCAAGACACAATTTTGGAGCACTGTTAAATAATTATTTCCATTCAAGTTGTCATCAATGAAACAGAGATCAATGATATGGCCTCCAACAATCCCTGTCCAAACATTAACCTTTTCAGGGTATTATGTATGTTCTTCTCTAATTCAGTTAGGGTTATTTGTAGACCAGTAGCCGCAATTTTGACGATTAGCATGTCTGTGAAGTGTAAAAGTGCACTCATCAGAAAACAAAACATGTTATAGCTGGGTTACATTGTTATCTAACATTTCCATGATTGTAACATTTCTAGTGAAATGTGTTAATGGGAAAAAGCGACGCAAAATCCTATTTGCAACAAATATGTGCGTCTTACGTTTCCTAGAATTTACCAGAAGATTAAATTGATAAGACATTTTAAAAGACAATAAGAAGCGAATCGGGAGTGAGTGACTGCGAATTCATTTCAAATAAATATAGGTTAATAACCCGTATGTAAATAAAATGTAATTAAGTAAAACTTTAAGATAACGAAATATTACGCAATAACCAAAGTAGTACGAAGCCGTTCAAAAGTGAATAAAGATTACTACCGAAATAAATAACAAACTCAAAGTAATCTTAAAACCGAATGTAATTAACTAGAGAATATTAATTGGAATTGCGCAATATTACATTATAAATAAAGTGCTAATCAAAGTATATAAGCGATATGCTTATCAATAAGTGTAAGACCAAATAACAATTACTAAAAATGTTCGAGGAACAGAGAGAAAAATAACAAATTTCTGTATAAAAGAACGAAGCTTTTAGGCGAAAGAGGAGAGAGTTCTTGCAGTCCCGCGTTCGAGCTAACACCGCTAGCTTTTGCGACTCCGTGCTAGAACTACGCCCACGTCATTCTGTAGATAAAGAATAGATGTATCTCTGCCGAGAAGGCCGAGATATTTTTATTGAATTAAAAAGCGCTTTGTTAACTGTAAAGAACGCAAACCGTCCGCATCGATTTGTTTACACACAATTTCAAAAAATCTGCGAAATTAGTTTAGCCATCCGGGAGGGTGAAACCCCCTTTGAATTATCCGATCCCGTTTAGCTTGTTGTCGAGAGCATGTGAGTTGCTTTGTAGCGGAATACTCTCGACAATAAAGCATAACTAGGACGCTCACACGTTATGTTGTTTTTGTAGCGAACATATAAGCGTCAAACATCTCTGTGTTGTCTATGTAGCGAGAGCCTGTTTGACGCCACCAACCCCGTGATACCTTTATCTACTGTACGGCATCGGTCACGAGTAGACCATGGGACCGCCGCTGAACTGTCTAAGTCATTTTACGAAAGGAGCACGTCCACAAGTGACGTGACCCCTTTCGTACCTGGAAAGATACTGAACTCGTTTAATAAAACTTCACAAGTAATAGGCGAACATAAAATTCTACTGGACGGAACGCGCTTCCTTGCAAGGGACACAAAGTGACGCTCCGCGTCTGTCAGCATTAACTTAATACCGCGAATGCCTTCTTTTACTTTGAAAGCTTTCGATCCTGACAAAACACAATTGTTTTTATTTATAACTGTTAAATATTCATTATTGTGAATATCTATAAAATATCAGAGAGCATTAATTTGAATTATTATTTAGGTTATTATGAATAAGCTTACTTTTGAAGGTTTTCTCCATCTTGTTATTTCCGCCAAGTTTAATTATTAAATATACGATTGTGAAAAGTTCGTTCCACATAAGAAGTCGCGACCATTTTTGAGGGTCTCTCCGTTTTAATAAATAACTTTCTCCTATTTAGGATAACCGACTACTAACCGTTACAAGAGAGGGTTCTAGCGATAATTGACGGCTTCTACCAAACTGGACTAAACCTGCCCACTCCGATGAGTGATCCCGGAAGCGAAAATATAAATTATTTTTCCTGATCCCGTAACCCGTTCACAAAAATAAGTTCTACGATCAAAATCATCTTCCATGAGCTCGAGTTGGCATCATTTTGTAGGGATGCATTTTATTTTCTTTTAATATTCGAAGAATCTATGAATGGCTAACATCTGATGTTGCGGCTGTTTTCCGACTCGAAGTATATGGATTTTCCTCAAACTCAGGTATTACATCCAATTTGGTATCATTATTTATTGCATTGGAAGGTGCTTTTTTATCTGCCTTACATGTCCAGGCTGGGGAAACTGCTTTTCAATTTTACTTATTGTCCCTTTGGACATAGGCGGCAAATCCGGAAATGTTTCGTGAAATAGGCGAGTAAATTCGGCCTGTGTTCGTATGTTACCTCCGTAACCAATCATCTGCAGAACTGTTATTTTGTGACTTTCTGTTAAATAAACCATGTTTCCTAATTGCAGTTAACGAAATTCAAACGACAAGTAATAACACTGACAACTACTGTCAAGCAGTTACAATCACACAAAAATTTGCTAAGGCGTTTTAAACAAAACTAACATTGCCACGGTATCTTTTTATTTTTGTTTTTTTATTGATATCGTCCAAAAAGAACACTGATATTTTTGATTACTTTGGCTTTTGCTTAATTTCTCATTATCAAGAAAGGTATTGCCTGTTAGGTTTTTGATGCTTTGTGACGAATTCCTTCAATTAGACGACTTTACTTTTTTAATGTTAATTTTTGCATCAGATTTGAAAACAATAACATTGTTGAATAGATAATGAAGAAGCATTTTGTTGTATCACAAGCCTCTACTTCGTATTTAAAAATTCAGGGGTTGAAATCCTCACTCTAAGGGTGTTAAATTTAGAGATGAAATTTTTACACAATAGGATATAATTTTAAAATGCAAAATTGACGTGTTTTGGGATTTTTACAAATATGTACAATGATTGAAATAACGAATTTATTTTATTTGGGACTGTTTCACGCGTATATTTTGCATTGCTGACTTATTTTATATAATATTAAGTTTAATACATTTCCAACTTTTAGGAATTAATATTTTGAATATTTTATTAATGCAGTCGCGTTATTTAAACCCTTAGTATTTTTCAGATTTTATGTAATAGTTTCCTTTGCATCTTTTGATTTTTAATAGAGGAATTTAATATAACTAGATTTCGGTTTCACGTATTATAAATCCTTACTTTGCGTAATATCGTATTTCAGGACTGTTTTCAGATACGGCAAATTGTGTTCAAATATCAACCTTAGTATTATCAATATTAATTGTCATTATTGGCTGTATTTTGCAAATTATTTAATTGAGTAAAATGTTTCACTTGTTTATATTCAAATTATTTTGATCTATTGGAATTTAGAGTCCCACGACTTGTGTAATACATAAGCTTTCCACCTATAGCATTAGTAGGGTCGAATTGATATGACGTTCTCGTTTGGCTGTACCAAAAATATATGGGAGAGGCGAGTGACACCCGATTACAATTACCACTATTGATTTGTATTTCTTTTGTTTTCAATTAGCTTTATGCACTTTGTTTAGTTGTCTTTAAGGAAAGACATTCGCAATAAACCAGCCCATACCTAGCCTATAGAAATTTCTGAGCTAGAACGAGTGCTATCTGACCATCGCATAGATAGTGCACCTTGTTACGCGCGGTTTCGGTCGAATTTGTCCGCAAAATCGTTATAACATTAGGAAACATTAGCAAACAGCTGATGCTTAAACTAAATAAAACAGCACACTGTAAATAAGCATAGGCGAGTTAAATCTATAGAGATGTTACCTGCTGAAGACATACGAAGACATTTCGAACCAAAACCTAACTTGCAATAACAGTTTAGATTTGGAAAATACACAGCTTGTAAATTAAATCGAATTTAATGTATAAAAATCATGTACAAATTGTAAATAAACATTATGATCTTATAACTTGAATCAGATTCTCAATTAATTTTTTGAATCAACACCTAGGTCCAAGTTACCTCAGGTTGAATGTTGCGCTAGGAGCTTTTGCAGCAGTGCTTAGGAGGTCTTACAACCCTCATTAACCACACGTTTCAAAGCTAAACAACAGGCTTTCAGACACATCATATAAAAGACGAGGCTGAGGATTATTCTTTTACACCATACGTGAGGAAACAGCTGAAAGGAAAATAATTGTCAAGCAATAAGGAGCTACATTATCAATCTTTAAAGAGCTTTGTTCGTTATTCCCAACACATTAGCGGAAAGCCTGGTTTGACGAGTGATTCGTATGTACGAAGAGGTGCATTAACAAAACCGGTAAATATTTCGAAAAATTATAAAACAGGGGAAGCACACAAGACTTTTGAAACGTCCTTAGTATAACGAAAACATAAATGTGAAGGTAAATAAAAACATAAAAAATGGTAGAACAAAACTTAATTGTGGTATCAGAAACGTACAACTGGAAATTAATTTTATTTAGTTTTAAACAATATCATTCAAGTGATGACCCTAATTGTCAATGCACTGATGCAGCCGGGTTCAGAAGTTCTCCATAACTCTGCGAAGCATATGTTGCGGAATGTAGTCAACTTCAAGACGTATTGCATGCTTTAAGGCTTTTAGAGTCCTGAGTCAATATTTAAACACCTCACTTTTGAGGTAGCACCATAAAAAGTAGTCGCACGGAGTTAAATCCGGCAAGCGTGCGGGTCATGCAATGTCACCGTACCGAGAGATCACTCGACCGCGGAACCTTTCCCTCATAACAGCCATTGAATTTCTAGCAGTATGGTCTGTGCGATCATCCTGCTGAAACCATACTTGTCCCAAATTAATCTGTTGAAGTTGGGGTACAAGAAATTGTTGGATCATGGTTACATTCCGCTCAAAATTGGCGGTAACAGCATAATTGTTCTCTTCAAAGAAATAAGGCCCAATGATGCCTTCACTGCTGAGTGCACACCAAACTGTCACTTTGTCATTATCTAGAGGCCTTTCATGAATTACCCTAGTGTTTTCACTACTCTAATAACGTATATTCCGCTTATTAACACTTCCAGAAATGTGGGAGTGCGCCTCGTCACTATACAAAGCACGTGCATCTTGAAGCAAGGTTTTAATCAAAGTTTCACATGCCTGTACTAGATTATGCCAGAATCGCTGTGAGAGTTGTTGAGCAATGACCATCTTGTACGGATGAAAGTGCAAATCTTCGTGGAGAATTCGACGCACAGTACGGTTAGAAAGTGTCAGGGCGGACGCATGCGTGCGAGCAGAACACTTAGGGGACTGCAAAATCGATCTTCTTTCACGGTCAATGTTTTCAGGAGTTCGGATGGTCCTATGAGCCTCAACTCATTTTTACACAACACTGCTACATGCACGGAAGTTTTTCACCCATAACAAAATGGATTTTCGGCCAGGAATAGCATTTCGAGGTGGAATTCGATAATGAATACGCAGCGCACGCTGCACTGCAACGTTGCTCGTTAGTTCAAAGCATATCCACAACTAAAGGCGGCACTAATGGAAACTTCTAAGGACGCAACGTTAATAGAGCCGACCACCACTATTCCAACACGTCCCCTCCATTTACAACTCCACCTCGAAAGTAGGGATACTTCCCGACCCACGCTGTAGAACTGGAATGAAAATCGGAATATATAGGATTGGTTTAAAACTGTTATAGAAATAACTTATAAAAGAGACACAATTTTGACATTATTAAATTCCATTAAGCGGTTTTCTGGAAGTTGTATACGATAACATTTTGTGTACCGCTAAAATTGTCATAAAATCCGAATTAGGCTCCGTGATTAACTTACTATTAACAATAAATATGCACTTGACGTGCTACCACAAATTATAATGCGATTTTTATTTAAAATTTGGAAGTTATATTAAACTCATAAAAGTGATAATATGACTTACAAACGAAATCTTCGTGTTTGAAACAAAATTAAAAATAAATTACTCTTAAAGATTGCAAATTTAATTGTGATTGTGTATTGGCATAAAAAACATGCTAATATGTTTTAAATAGTAAATACGTTTAGATACGGGTAATACCTTCTAGAAATTATAAACGATAACTTCTTTAGAGATGTGATCAAACTACAGTATGTAATGAATTAAAAAAGTTGGCGTCTTACTTTACATTTAAAGTAAATGTTCAAAACGTTGAAAAAGTAGACGTGCACTAATTGCAATACAAACTATTCAATAATTTAAAAAATGCACAGTCACTAACGAAATGTAAAAGGCTGCACTGCCGGTCAAGCGCAAATGCACTCTTTTTAGGCATTTATTTTACTTTTCAATATTTTCGAAATAAAAATCATTTAGAAAAAGATAAGAAGACAAATACCTTTAGAATATGTAATCTGTTAAAGTTTGAAAAACATTGAGTAATAAATACACAATTTCAAATTATGTACATGAAATTGAATTGAATTTATTATTCAATTTTTTTCAAACTTTTACACAAGGTACATACAAAAAAGTAATCCAAAGGGATATGTGTTTTTATTTTTACTTTCTCTTACCTATATGAAATATAGGTAAAAGGGAAAGCATTGTTTTCGACCAAAATTTTCGATGTCGAAATTTTAGTGGAAATACATGTTTTCGGGTCCCCTGAGTACGAAAATCATGTTTTTGGAAATTCGTCTCTGCATTGTTTGTGTGTGCGTGTGTGTGTGCGTATGCGTGTGCGTATGTGTGCGCGCGCATGTGTGTGTGCCTGTGAACACGATAGCTCGAAAACCGAAAATCCTATAATAATAAAATTTTATATTTGAGTTTCTATTTATCGTTGCACGCGACCGCAAAAATTTCACTAAAATCGGAAGACCGGAAGTGCCACTTTACTCCTGTCATTTTTTGGTTTTCTAAGACTTTTTCGAAATCGGCTTTAACTAAATTTTATATTTAAATTTTTATCTTCTGCACATGAGAAATTTAATGCCCTTTCATATAATCTAGGCGGTTTTTTATAAACTTTTCCGTAAGTCGAGTAAGCGGAAGTACTTTCGCCGTTAAGTCTGATTAAAATAACTATGAAACTAAAAACCCTAGCTAAATGAAAATTTGCATTTAAGGTCACAATCACCTTCGTGTGCTAAATCAAAAATTTCGTTAAAATCGAATAATCGGAAGTACCACCTTACTCCTGTCATTTTTAGATATTTCCCGAATTTTTAGTTTTTCGACATCTTCTCGAAATTGACTCTAACAATTTTTTTAAAATTTATTGCATTTCTTAAGCATTTAAGACCCTTTCATACCATCTATGTGATTATTCAGAAAGTTTTCTGTAAATCTGGTAACCGGAAGTACTTTCGCTGTCAACTCTGAATACAATAACTATGAATCTAAAAGCCCTAACTAAACGAAAATTTATATTTTGGGTCACAGCCGCCTTTTTCTGCAAAATCAAAAATTTGGTTAAAATTGAATAACCGGAAGTACCACTTTTTTAGTGTCATTTTGAGATAATTTCCGAATTTTTCATTTTCACAGTTTTCTTGAAATCGACTCTTAACGATTTTTTAAACTTCGTATATTTCTTAGCTACTTAATTTAGTTTTATATTAATCAAGGAGTTTCTCTAATAAATTTTTGAAAATGGAGTAACCGGAAGTACTTGGAGTTATAAACAACGTTTCTTAAAAAGCAATTATTATATGAAAATCAAAAACTATATTTATGTACATGAAGCGGCAAGGATTTAGTTAAAATTGAATGACCGGAAGTGCCACTTTATTCTTGCATTTTTTTTGCGAATTTTCTCGAAAATGTTTTTAACGATTTTTTTGAAACTTGCTACGATTCTTATATCCTTCATATTCTTTTACGCTAACTTTGAGGTTTTTCTGAAAAAATGCGTCAAAGCGCGTTATTAGAGAAACTCTCTGGAGCTAAGCAGGGTTTTATGTATCCAGTGACTTGGTTGGGTGACCGTTACAATTATTGTTCCCAAAATAAACGTAAATAATATTTTAGTTATTTGTGAACGTTTGCATATTTGTATATCTATGTACGTAAAAGAAAGTCGTGTGTTGTCTCACACCAGATTTTTTCAATAAGGAACTTAGTTCAGAAATAATGTAAAGAAAAGGAAATTAACTGTTTGAAATACGCCGCATTTTCTCGTAAAATATTCTTAATAACTGAGTTTTTACTACTTTTTCATAAATTTTATTTCAACAAAGCTCGATAAAAGATTATATGAAAAAGTACACAACAAAATTTAATTTAATAATCAAAGTCGAGTTTTCTTATCAATTTTAATGACGCTGAATCTTTATGAATACACGGTGATCGATTACAATGAACTGCAACGACCTGTAAGATGAATAAGACTGGAATAAATGTACATTAATTCGTCATACATTGGGCTAAAACTTGTGAATATAAAAAGCGCATAACAGAAGTTCTGAAAATGTTTTACAAACAATTTTTTTTATTTAAATTCGATTGAGCTCAAATTCTTTTTATTAATTGATTATGAATATGTCTGGCGTAAACAATATATGGTTAACAATTCTGCAACCATTTCAAAGCAACCCTGTATTGTAAATATTATGTTCACCATAAATGAAAAATCAATGCAGATTTGATAAGAACAAAATAAGAAAGGTCTATCGAAAAGGTTTTCAAAGCAATAAATTAGATAGGCGATTTATAGTAATTATAGTAATCATCATTTTCTAATTGTTCAATTTTATATCACGAAGCCGACAATAGAAATACTTAATTGAAAGATGGCTGTATAATTTCTATTTGGTCAGCATTAAAAAATACAAAAACCGCGAAATAAAACTCTTTCCCATTAATTTATAAATAGGTACCGCAAAGCTTTGTCGCTTAATAAATAAAATAAATATGAAACATTGACACAAAATATCAAATTTGTTCTATAATTCTGAGTTTTAGGAACATTTCAGGTTATCCAATATACAATGTTAAAATAAAACACAATGACATTATTTAATGTTTTCCGTTTCAAAATTTGGACTGACTTTTCCAGTCCAAGTAATAAAGGGACATCAATTCTAAATTTGGATACAATGTGAAATTAGTTCAACTAATCAATAATCTTTTACTGATATTGCTGCAACGATACATATAGTTTTAATAACAAAACGATTGAGGGAACTGCGTCAGTCATGACAAAGGTAAAGATACAAAGGTATCGATAACAAACTGTACCAATATCAAATTGTTTGTAGTACGCGAATCCTAGAAAATAAATTTAGAAAACAGGATTGTCCTACTCTATAATATTACAGTTAAGCAAGAAGAGTACAGCTGATTGTGAGTAAGAAGTAATCGCTTATCTCACTCATATAATTATAAAGGATTACTTTTTAGTCAATAATATTATTAGGTCCATTGGGGGAAATGAAGACCTATATTCAGGTGTTGTAAGAATAAAGGATCAAAGTGGAATATGGATGTTAGAAGATGAAGTTCGTTAAATACTTAGAGTGTTATACAGAGTGGGGCAGAGAAGGAACCCTACCTGCGAGATGGCGTTGTAAATGGAGGGGACGTGCTGGAAGGGTGGTGGTAGACTCTATTGACGTTGTGCCCTTGGAAGTTTCCGTTAATGCCGCGCTTTTGTTGTCGAGATGTACTTTACCCAAAACAAGTCTATCCTTGCAGTGCAGCATGCGCTGCGTACTCGTTATCGAATTCCATCTTGAAAATGCGATTCCTTGCCGAAAATCCATTTTGTTATGTGTGGAGAACTTCTGCGCATGTGGTAGTGCTGTGAAAAAAGGGTTGAGGATCAGAGGACTATCCGAAGTCCAGAAAACATTGTCCATGTAAGAAGATCGATTTTGCAGTCCCCTAAGCGTTCTGCTCGCAATCATGCATCTACCCTGGCGGATTCTAACCGTACTGTGCGTCGAATTCTCCACGAAGACCTGCACTTGCATCCATACAAGATGGTCATTGCTCAACAATTCTCACAGCGGGATTGGCAAAATCGAGTACAGGCATGTAAAACTTTGATTGAAACCTTCCTTCAAGATGGACGTACTTTGGTTAGTGACGAGGCGCACTCCCACATTTCTGGAAGTGTTAATAAGCAGTATATACGTTATTGCAGTGGTGAAAACCCTAGGGTAATTCATGAGAGGCCTCTACATAATGACAAAGTGACAGTTTGGTGTGCACTCAGCAGTGAAGGCATCATTGGGCCTTATTTCTTTGAA